>OZ020542.1:11298835-11406835 GCA_963971435.1 Lasius platythorax | reverse complement strand
CTACGCGTCGATCGACCTCTTAGAGACTTGTTCCTTCTTTTACGAGGACGCCGATTTAACGAGGGATGCGCCGCGCTCCTCTTATTTCCTACAAGAAACGGACGATCCGATCCGAGTAATGTTATACAAGTCGCAGTACACAATGAGAAGGATTTGAAATTCCATCTCGATAACGCAAAATATATTCCATCGCGCGTTCGTACGCAATTTTTTTTCCCTCCTCTCGCGTTATCGTTAACGATATTTCAAATTATTACGAACGGTAATGGGAAATCTTATTTTTTTCGAAATAATGCGAAAGAAATATTTTCTTTTTTTTCGCGCGACGTCTCGATCGTCGTTTAGATCCAGAATCGAATGCGCTTGGAAGCACTGCTCTTGTTTTTCGAGGTACTTGTAGAGAGTTCGAACCTATCTCGTCCAGATTCGAGCCTTGAAAGTATTGTTTTTTTTTTTTTTTTTTTTTTTTTCCGAAGTAATCATAGGGAGTTCCAAACCTTGCAGACAAATTCGAACCTACTTGTAAGATGCTTAATCCCATCGCTGGAGGTAACGGGAAAATTTTTATAGCGCTGCGAGAAGAGAGGAGATTTATGGGGGCTAAACTTAAATAGCTGTTTGCCACCGCGAGAAATTCGCCAGAAAATGGCGGTTATGAGGTCATAGCCGGCATGCGGGCAAATTGCTGCGCCGCCGCGGTAACAATGCAATTTTCGCGAGATTCGTTTAAGGCTGGGATCAAAGTTCCGCGCGCGCCGTTCCGTTCCGTTCCGTTCCGTTCCGTTCCGTTCTGTTCTCCGGGCAGATCCGGCGCGTCTACGCCGATGAGTGGCATTGCGGTTCTGGACTTTGTTCGACGCTGATGGTCAATCTCCTTAAGAAGAGCTCTCCCTGAGCTCCTTCAAAGGGAAGTGCCTGTCTCATTTGCGGCATCCGGCAGTTCATTTCTCTCCTCCATCTCTCTCTCTCTCTCTCTCTCTTTCTCTTTCTCTCTCTCGTTTCCCTCCCTGGGTTTTAATGCCGGTCGAAATACGGTCGTCCGAAAAGTGTTGCGCGCGCGTTGCGTAATTTCTTTTACCTTTTCATTTCAAACAACTTTTCGCGTCGTGTATACTTTTCGCGTGTGCCGTCAAATTACACGTTTAAATATATGTCTCTCTCACTCTTTCTCTCTTCTCTCTTTCTCGCAAATTTAACGGGAATCGTACCGACACACGCCGCTGGTCGATTTCTTTTCCTTTGTGGGCCTCCGATGTTTCTCCGCTCGCGGGACACCGTCGATTTGCATATTGAAACGGCAAATACTCTCGGATATATACGCCTTAATAACGCGTCGCGACCGGGCACGACTTGTTCCGAAGTAAAAGTCGCGATCGCGCGGAGAATCGTTCTCTCTGTGAAATTCCGATACTTTATTGTACCGCGCGGAGCTTTCAATTCTCCTTTACTGCTCGCCCCCCCCCCCCTCTTTTCCGGGAGGGGGTCTCTACGGCGCGTCACGAACTTTCGATAAATTGTAAATACCACCGTCGGGCGCGCCGTTATTGAAAGACAGTCGCGAACTGATTGCCGAGTGCTTTCGTATCATGGCGATTTCTCACGGCGCCTGCTTAGAGACTTTTATTACCGTCACGGCAGAGCCCTCGTAAAGTCTCGCGACGCGACTAATATAACGGATACCCCGTAACAGTTAGTCATCGATGGGAAAGATAAACGTTCGCATAATCATGACGTATTCGTGAGACATATGCATCAGGCACGCGTTTATACGATTTACGGATTTGTGACACGATAAATGTCTCGAGTGCCTCGAGAATTACGTATTATATATTTTATGAAGGAAACTCTTTGACTAATTTAGGGCGAATTGGGTGGGACGCGTCTTTCCCACCTTTCATCAGTCAATATTAAATGTCCTCGGTAACTTAAATTAAAATTAAATTAAATTAAGTCTCAAATTACGGTTTTCTGCAAAGTCCGCTTGAAATTAACTGCAGATTGAAATTTTATTATTTATATTTGGACCTGAGAGTAGAGCTTAGTTTGCGAGATGCTCTTTCTTTTTTATGATTCGTAACTCAAACTATTTTCTTTGAAGTCTTTTTTTTCTTTTTTTTTTTTTTGAAGAGAGACTCTCGGCTTCAAATTAATCAAAGAATTTTATCGGAGGGGAAGATGAATTTACAGCTGTAAGAGTCGACGAACCAGCACGAAACGTATCTAAATAAATTCATTTCGACGCCGTTTAATCAAGAGTATGAAACGATAAACGCGAATTCAGTGTGTGTCATCGCACAACGGATTCGCTCTATGTACAATATTTTCCGTACGCGTTGGCGGTGATAGACTTGTTTGGCAAACGGACGCGGATCTATTTTGCACGAGACTTGGACACATGCCGTGGCCGCACATGGCGCGCCGTGATATGTATAACACACGGCAAAAAATCCGATATAAATCGAATCACCGTAAAGCATACCATTGTGTTCGTCGTATATAGTATATATGCTGTACTCTAGCGCGCCCCGAACAATACTCGGTAAAATCTGCGCAGCTGAAAATGATTCGCGAAACCGCCACCGGTCGGCTATTTTTGCGCGCGTTGATCTCGCGGGAGTTCGCGCGAAATGGGATTTGTTCGATGACAAAAAAAAATATATAAGACGGTAAAAAATGGGACGAGGGGGGTTCTACGATTAATTCGTAACGTGCTCGCGTTATAGCGAGAGGTCTCCGGAGTCATATGGAGATTTTTCAAATTCGCGCGCGCGCGCGCACAAAGGAGCCGCGTTTCGAGCTCGCCGCGGATTTTGTCAGGAATTGGAAGCATTTGATAGGGGGCGAGATATCTCTCGAAAATGAAAAGCGAAATCCACTCCACCGGCGCGCGCATTGTGCGCGCGAAGTCGGGCGTCCCGTTAATTAGACATAATGGAACATTCACAGCGAGATTTCGCGCGCATATTTATACGGATGGCTTTGCCCGAGGTATTTTCAGAAGTCGCGACGCCGTCGCCGTCGAAAGGGGCTGGCCAGTTTTCTCCCTTTGACCCTACGGGGGTCGTTTTAATCCCCTCCGGGGGTGGGAGGAGAGGGCAATTAATCGCGCTCGCTCGATTAAACTCTTATTCTAGGTTTAATTAAAACTTCTTTTTCCCCGCCACTTTCAGGCGCTATTCCGGGCGATAAGATTGCGCGTCTCCGTGATGCGCGATTCGCTCCCTTACATGGAAACCGAATCCGTCGCTAATTGATTTTCGAATCGCGCAGGCAAGTTTTTAGCGAGGATGCAACGAGGAAGGCTGCAAGATTCCGTTGAGGAATTTGCATCGTGCGACGTTCGAAATATAAAAGGCGATAAATGTGTTTGAATAAAAATGCTGTATTTGATAATCAAGTATACTGCATAGAAATAATATACAGGGTGTCCCATTTTAATTAATATAGTCGAATATTGCTGAAACTATGGCTGTAACGAGAAAATATTTTATACAAAAGTTGTAAAAGGTTTCGAGGGGGAAAGTAGTTGATAATCTTGAATTTTCTCGTTACAGCCATAGTTTCAGCAATATTGGACTATATTAATTAAAATGGGACACCCTGTATATTAGCTAATATCCCCAAATCTTTCAAGCATCGATTCTTCGATAAATATTTTATAATACTGTCATGAAGAGGACATGATTTTTCAAATGGGTCGAGACTATTCAATTTCGATTTGTTCGGCAATTGCGTATTTCGATGTAGTTGCCAGGCTTCGTTTTGAAGCTTATGATATATAGCTCAACCCGACGAGCGTTTTTGATACCGTAGGTTCGTTCCAACATTAGTTGATAACGAAGCGGACGTGTGCTGAGAAATAACAGGTTCGTTTCTGGAAAGGTGGCGGAGAGAGAGTAAGATTGCGTGTATTTTTGCCCGGAGGAAAACTCTCGTCGGATATCTACGGCACCTATTATTGGAGCTATAACGATCCGCGATCGCCCTTATAACGATTTTAATTAAACGTGACTGCCCGAGAGAAGAACCCCCGCGTAATGGAGCGACAAATTAATTGCAGTTCGAGGAAACGTTTGATCTTTTCCCGGGGAGCGTCATATTGCGTGTACGTGAAATTAGTCGCATTTGCACCGGCAAACATTATAATCGCATCGAATATTTGTTTAGGATCCTATCGGAAAAAAAAAGAATCAATCCTTCGTCGAAAGGGAGATGTAAATTCTTATAAATTATTATTTGTATATAATTATGAGATTAATTAATGGTACTGAATCAATGGCTTAAATGGCATTTTCAAATGTGCTTCTTTTGGCTTGAATTTAATTAATATACAGGGTGTCCCATTTTAATTAATATAGTCGAATATTGCTGAAACACAAAATAATGAGAGGAATCAATTGATGTAAAGAAAACACTTAATTGTTTTTAAGAAAAAATATATAGCTTCTAGTTGCAAATTACATAACTTTTTCTTAAAAACAACTATGTGTTTTCTTTACCAATTGATTTCTCTCATTATTTTGTGCATAAAAGTATTGAGGTAAGATCCTCGAAAAATGAATATTTTATGAGATATTTTTTAATTTATGTAAAATGATGTCAATTAAAGTACAATGTATCTCGTAAACTATTCACTTTTTTGCCATCCTACCTTTATAACCTTTTATACCAAATATTACGAAAAATCGATTTATATAAAAAAATTAGTGGTTCTATTAAAAAAAAAACCCTAGGTCGATCTTCAAATAACTTTGAATTAAAATTCAAGATTATCAACTTTTTTCCCCTCGAAACCTTTTAACTTTTGTATGAAATATTTCCTCGTTACAGCCATATAATTTCGGCGATATTCGACTATATTAATTAAAATGGGAGATCCTGTATAAAATATGATACGCTGTAATTAATATTTTTTTCGCATAATTACGTTCATCAGAAATGTAATTTGTTTATAGAGACCCTTTACTTGATTCTGAAATAGAAGAAAGCTTGTTTTCTGTTCTCCCAATCCTTTTTAACTCGACACTTGTGTTTGTTTCCTACGCTTTTCGCGACTCGTCCTTTCGCAATGCGAGGAGTTGAAGTATAAAATATCGTTAGATGGATTAAATATCCTTGTTTTGAGTCACGTTTCCTTCATTACGGAGGACGAAGGAAGGAAGGTTTCCACGGACGATCCCTCTTCTGCGACTTTTCCCCGCGGTTAATAATTCACAATTTTCCGAAAGATGCTCTCATCACACACATCGCGAGATCTCTTTTATCGCTTATACGTTAATTAAGCATGCGATTCGTTTTTTGCGCGACAAACACATCCGATTTACAGAGTATCCGAGTATCCGCTTGTTTTCAACCGTCGAGGTTGCCGATTAACCCTTCTGTCGATGCATAATTTTTCACTTTTCTCCGGATACCAACTGCGTATTTTCGACATATTGCACCGCGATAATTTTCTTACAGCAGCTACTGGACACATCGAACATTCCTTCCCGTTATATTTTAGATTTCCGAATACAAAGGCCTTTAATATTTTGTTTCGGACGGAAGAAAAATTCCGACACATTTCGAACGTTTAGAGTTGCTTCGGGTACCCGGGTACCCGTTCATTGACAGAAGGATGAAGCGACACTTGATATATGAATTAATGCCCGCTTCCTCGGCGAGACGAGAATCGGCGGAGCGGGCAGACGAGACGCGCAAATATATTCGGCGAAGTCGAAACCGCAGCGCGACCCACGGCTACCAAGTTACAAACTATTTCGAGTCCCCATCGATCAAGCCGAAAGTCGCTTGTCGGCCGAACAAGCATGAATCAGCGAAGGCTTATTGAGCATCGGACGTCTATCTGGAGCTCTCTCTCTCTCTCTCTCTCTCTCGATCTCTGCAGATCTGCAGATCTGCAGAGATCGAGAGAGAATCTCGACGGAGGAAGCGGGCGAACGTTGTTTGTCGGTTTCCGGGGGGGGAGGGAGGGGGGGCAAGAGAGAGAGAGAGAGAGAGAGAGAGAGAGAAAGAGAAAGAGCAGTGGCCGGTTCGGCGGCCACTTAAAAATTGATCGAAACCTTTTTACGACCGGTGGTCCGTGTCCGGGGTTGGATGCCCCGAATATCGTGGAGTCCATAGAGAGAAGAAGCAGCGCGTCGCGTCTCCACGACGGTGAAGGAGGGGAAGGTAGGACCGGTTCGCGGTTCTTCGTGCAAGTTCGGCAATCGAATCGCAAAGTCGTGCATGCCGGCTCTACTCCCTCCCTTTCGTCTCTCTCTCTCTCTCTCACACACACAGATTCTCTCTCTCGTCGAGCGACGTCTCTGTGTGCACCCTTCGGGCGATGCTGCAGCGGTAGCCGGGGAGATGAGTATGCGCTGCGTGTGCGTGGAGACGATCTCTATGTCCCTCGCTTCCTCTCGGAACGGTTCTCCTATGAGCGAGAGGACGCGACGACTCTCTCCTCGAATGAGAGGATTCCGAGCGCGATGGAGATACGACTGGCAGAGGATGAACAGCAAAACCGTCGAGGATCGTCCATGACGTCGACTTGCGCTAAACATCCGAGCTTGTTTTAAATGCCCGTATCTTTCGTTTACTGTCTGTCTGCGCATTTCGTGTAGATAGTACCTACGCGAAAAGAGACTTGTAAATATACAATATATTTTTTTTTTTCAAGTTTTTTTTGCGTACTGTTTACACGAAATGCGCGGTAGACAGTAAACGAAGAATGTGCACAAAAAAAATATATATATATATATATAAGTTCAGTTCTCTATTTTATTGTATCAAATTTCATATTATTGGAACGCAATAGGAGATCTTAAACTGTTCAATTATTTAGTCGTTAGATGACTAGAATCCAGAGGAGAAACGTGTGTCAAATATTTGTGCGTACGTGCAAAAAAATGTTTAAAAAAAAGGAAAAAAAAAATCGGCATGAATAGAATAGCCCCCGTATCTCCCTTCTCGATATTTACTCTCGTATTGACGACGGGCATATTCATCGATATTTTTCTTTTTCGAAGCCAGTACGGATATCGATATTTTTTGTCGACTCTAATAACGAGTAAAGTGTCGATGCTTTTTTCCGATACCGTGTCCTCGGTCCATGCCGGCGGGGGAGGAAGGGGGCCGAGGGGGGGGGAAGGGTAGAGGAAGGGCGAGAAGATACAGACAGGTTGCGTGCAATGTCCGCTCGTTCTTCTCTCCTCTCTCTCTCTCTCTCTCTCTCTCTCTCTCTCTCTCTCTCTCTCTCTCTCTCTCTCTCTCTCTCTCTCTCTCTCTCTCTCTCTCTCTCTCTCTCTCTCTCTCTCTCTCTCTCTCTCTCTCTCTCTCTCTACGCGGGCTCGTTCGTCCGTCGTCGATCGCGTGTAATGGTAACGACGACGACAACCGTGTATATATGTGTGTATACGCGCGTACACGCATACATACATGCGTGCGTGCGTGCATGCATATACATACATGTGTAAGAAAGACGCGCTGGCGTACGAAACGCAGGACATCCTCGTTCTACTCCGGGATCCTGCGGTAGGCGCGTGCTCACTCCACTTGGGTTGCCGCCGCCGCCGCCGCCGCCGCCGCTATGTGTGTGTGTGTGTGTATGTATGTGTATGTGTGTGTGTGTGTGTGCGCTGCCGCCACCGGTCGCAGGGTGGGGGTAGAAACGATTGGTGGACGCTGCGTCGAGTTAGACGCCGAGGAGATCTCGCACGTCAGTCGCGCGGTGGCCGTCGTGCTAAGCGGTCCTCGGTGTCGGTCGAAGACGAGCTCTCTCTCTCTGCTCGGTTGTACTTGTTCCATCCTTGGTTTTTCGTTTCACCGATTCACGATCCTCGTCGTAAGTCCTCGTGTGAGAGACCACGTCCGTCGTCGTCGATCGTCGTCGTCGTCGCCGTCGTCGCCTCTTCTGGAATCTCGGAGGGGCCCGATCATCCTTCTCCTTCTCTATGGGTTCTAATCGAGAGACCGAGGGCGCGTTTGCTCGACATCGACGAGGAAATAGTGCGACGCGCGGGATTCTGTAATGGCACATCTCGGAGCGCGAGTCGGGCAGTTTACGCGAGACGTCGATGTCGCGCGAATAACACGACGTGTCTTCTTCCTCGACGTCGGAATGCGGGATTGTATTGCAACGGGACGCGATATTAGTTTGTCGGCGTATCACCGTAAACGGATAACATTCTGATACAGGGTTAACGTCTGTTGAGCGATTTCGACGCGACGCGACTGCTCCGATCCTCGTCGTCGTCGGATCTTGATTCTGAAGAACCAAGCTGACTCACGCGAGAGTACAGAATTTATCAGAGAACGTTGCCAATATAAATACAGAATAATTCGTCTTTTGTTGTCGGAGAAAATACTGAATCGTACGAAAAGGATACTCAAACGCGCATCAAACCTCGAACCATTCGCTTTAATCAGTCGCGCGATTAATAATTGTGATCTTTTTAGTGCGGAGTCGTAAACGTTCGCGGTTCATCGAATCGATGCGAATTTTGTATATCGCGACTGTGCGCGCGATCTCCCGAAGTGACACGTTCTCCGGTCGGTCGTATTTGAAGACTTTCGAGTCGCGCGGTAATAAACGCGCGACACCCGTGTGACGTGACGTGTGATGATCAGGAGACAGAGAAGCGGAACAGAGACGGAAACCGAGGCACGCAGGCAACGAGTTCGCTAAAGATGCGTGGGTCGCTCGTCGGTCGGAGGCACGAGGATGATCCCGGCAGAGGAACGCCTTCGTTGGCCCATTACTATTGCCTGCTATTGCTGCCGGTGTACCACGTGCTCGCCGTGACCAGCGAGCTGCCGCCCAGGCTCGATTTGCCGGATCATTGTACGTGGGATTCGCGCCAGGATGGCGCGCTCACCTGCGTGCATCGTTACGCCGCCAACGGCAACAACGATTCGCTCAGGACCAACTTTTCCCAGGCCACGAGCGAGTACGTGACCTCCATGAACGTGGTCTGCGCGGGCGAGGTGGAACTCGAGGACGGAGGCGGCGTTTTCAGCGTCGACAGCTTCCTTCATCTGTGGCGGCTGCGATCGTTGAAGTTGACCGGATGCAAGCTGGCGCACTGGCCGGCCAAGTTGCTCAGCGGTCTGCGCGATCTACGTAATCTGACCGTTAGAACGTTGAACGAGCGCAGGACCAAGTACAGTCTAGAACTCGAGAGCGGGGCGTTCGACAACACGCCGCAGATCGAAAAACTCGATCTGTCGTGGAACAACATCTGGCAGATACCGGACCGTCTGTTTTGCCCGTTATCAAACTTGGTAACTCTGAACATCTCGTGGAACACGCTGAAGGATATATCGGAGCTCGGATTTCGCGATGTCGGCGAGAAGCTGTCGAGACGTCAGCAGGAATCCACGTCGACGCCGTTCCCGTGTTCCCTCGACGTGCAGTCGCTCGACGTGTCCAACAATCAGATCTCCGTGCTGCCGGCTTACGGATTCTCATCGTTGAAACGACTCAGAGTATTGAATTTGTCCAGCAACGCGATCTCAATGGTGGCCGACGAGGCCCTGCACGGACTCAGATCCTCGGAGAGCCTCGATCTGTCCGGGAATAAAATCGTCGCTCTGCCGAAGGAGATGTTCCGGGACGCGACCAAGTCGCTGAAGGAGTTGAGACTGCAAAACAATTCCATCAGCATGATGTCGCCCGGCTTGTTGGCTAACATGAATCAACTGGTCGCCCTCGACCTGTCGAGGAACGTCCTGACGAGCTCCTGGCTGAACTCGTCGACCTTCTCCGGTCTGATACGCCTCGTGCTTCTCAATCTGTCTCACAATCGAATCAGCAAGCTGGATCCGGCGCTCTTCAAGGATCTTTACACCCTGCAGATTTTAAATCTCCGGTTCAACGAGATAGAAATGATATCGGCGGACACATTTTCGCCGATGAGCAATCTGCACACTCTCGAGCTGGCCCACAATCGTCTGACTTATCTCGACGCTTACTCCCTGAACGGATTATTCGCACTCTCCTTGCTGGCCCTGGATTCGAACATGCTCGAGGGAATTCATCCGGACGCCTTTCGGAACTGCTCGAGCATGCTGGATTTAAATCTGTCCGGCAACAATCTCGAGAGCGTACCGGTGGCGTTAAAGGACATGAGAATACTGCGAACGCTCGATCTCGGCGAGAATCAAATCAGAAGCCTGAACAAGCCCGGTTTCCGAGGGATGTCAAGCCTGTACGGGCTAAGGATGATCGGTAACGAGATTACCAACGTCACGCAGGAGGATCTCGTGGAATTGCCGGCGCTGCAGATCTTAAATCTGGCCAGGAACAGGATCGAATACGTGGAGGACGGCGCGTTCGCCGCGAATCCGGCTCTGCAGGCGATACGATTGGACTCGAATCTGTTGCAGGATATGTCCGGCATCTTTGCGAGCGCGCCCGGCCTCCTGTGGCTCAACATGTCCGACAACATGATCGCGCTGTTCGATTACGGCTACCTGCCTGAGAAGTTGCAGTGGATGGATCTGCATAAAAATCTTATCGCGGATCTCGGCGTCGCGCCGCGGAGTGTGAAACTCCAGACCCTCGACGTGTCGTTCAATCGACTGACGAAAATACACTCGCGCTCGATCCCGGATTCCATCGAGCTACTGTTCGTCAACGATAATCTTATATCATCCGTGGAACCGCAGACCTTCTTCGCCAAGACGAATCTAACACGAGTGGATCTCTACGCGAATCTGATCGTCAAGATGAACCTCTCGGCGCTCCAGCTTACTCAGGTGTCGTCTAACCGGCAACTTCCGGAATTCTACATCGGCGGAAATCCCTTCATATGCGACTGCACCACGGAGTGGTTGCAGAGGATCAATTCGCTGGCGCTGAGACAGCATCCGAGGGTGATGGATCTCGAGTCCGTTTACTGTAGATTACCGTACGATCGTCACAAGTCGTTTATACCTCTGCTCGAGGCCAAGCCGTCGCAATTTCTGTGCACTTACAAGGCTCACTGTTTCGCCCTCTGTCACTGCTGCGATTTCGACGCCTGCGACTGCGAGATGACGTGTCCGATCAACTGTACGTGTTACCACGATCAATCCTGGTCGGCGAACGTGGTCGATTGCTCCAGCTCGGGCTACAAAACTCTACCCGGTCGATTGCCGATGGACGCGACTGAGGTTTATCTCGACGGCAATAATTTCGGAGAATTGAATTCTCACTCGTTCATCGGTCGGAAAAACTTACGGATCCTTTACGCGAACGACAGTAACATCATCGCGATCCGCAATCACACCTTCAGCGGTTTGAAGAGGCTGCTGGTACTTCATCTGGAGAACAATAAGATAAGCGCGCTCAACGGCATGGAGCTGATGCCGTTGGAGAATCTCCAGGAGCTCTATCTCCAGAACAATCTGCTGACGTACATCGACAACGGCACGTTTCTGCCGCTGCGTCAGCTGGAGGTTCTACGTCTGGAGAACAATCGGCTCGGGACGTTCGCCCTCTGGCAGCTGGGACAGAATCCGTATCTCGTCGACATCGGTCTCTCGAGCAATCCGTGGAGCTGCGAATGCTCCTATCTGGATCTCGTGCGGGAGTGGATGGCCCGCAACCGGGCGAAGATCAACGACTGGCGTAGCGTCACCTGTTCCCTCGGCGTGCCCATAACTCTCCCGGCGAACGGATCGGTCATAAATTGCGCGGCATTAACGGGCACGACCTCCGTCGTCGAGACACGTCCGCTCGAGGCTTATCTACCCCTGCTCCTCGCCACGATCGTCCTGATTTTCGCGACTGTGGCGTTGGTGTGCGGCGCCTTCCGGCATAGACGTACCCTGAGGACCTGGGCGGCCAGCAGATGCGGTTTACGCGCCTGTTACAAGACCGCCGCTTTCGAGGATCAGGAGAAGCCGTTCGACGCCTACATCTCGTACTCAGCCGTCGACGAGGCCTTCGTCTCGACGATCCTAGTCCCGGGTCTCGAGACCTCGTACAGGTTGTGTCTCCACTATCGCGATCTCGGCGCCGGCAGCAACGTCGCGGACGCCGTTGCCGAGGCGGCCGACTCCTCGAGGCGCACCATCCTCGTGCTGTCCAAGAACTTTCTCCACGGCGAATGGTCCAGATTCGAGTTCAAGGCGGCCCTGAGAGACGCTCTCAAGGGTAAGGGCCGCTCGGTGATTTTGCTACTGGTGGGCGGTGTGTGCCCGCGGGATCTCGACGCCGATCTCAAAAAGAGAATCTCGTCGCACACCGTGCTGGTTTGGGGGGACAAGTTGTTCTGGCAGAAGCTAAGGTTCGCCATGCCGGATGTGTCGCCGGTTCCTGTTCTAGAGAGACCGCTGCCGCTGCCGCCGCCGCCGCCGCCCCCCGTGCATCATCAGTGGACGTAGAGCTGCCGTTATTTAGGTAAAGATAATTTTTGGAGAACAAAAAAAAAACGGGTTTTTTCTCTTTTCAATATTCTTTCATTTATCTCTAGAATAATCCGTTGCACATATACGCAGTTGTGTTCGAAAGGAACATGATGTTGATATGCTTGAAAAATACATATATCTTACTTTAATGTAGCATCCTTCGTACATGCTTTAATCCATGACGCAAGTTATTAGGATTCGATAAAGAACAAGCTCGATGTTACAGATTTGGGGAGATATCGGTTTTACAATAATTTCCAATAAATCTACCGCACTGCACGTACATCCAGTGAATATTTGCATATGAATATCTATTGCATATCGAAATGTCCAGCGGATTTCGGGATATCCGATAGTACTGCCATTATTTATTACTGCATGAAAAAACGTTTTATACAAAATTTGTTACGCCCTGTAACACGGAAGCGAAATTATCGCGTTCATCTAAATAAAGTCATTTGAGTGAAAAATAATATAATATTCTCCGTCGCAAAATTAAAAAAAAAAAAAAAAAATATGTATTACATGATATTTTTATTTTTCTGGGATACTGTGTTTCTCTTGAACGAAGAAAGATTTATTAAAAAGTACGAGATGTGATATCTGTGATTTATGATCTCTGTAATAATCTCTGAAAAATCTATCAGTTTATATTCTTCTAATTATTACAAGACATCGTCGTATTAGACATCTGAATCTTGCGATTTTGAATTTCTGACGCAGCACCGGAGCAAATATTATCTTTCACGGCAGTAATCTCCTACGCGCGCATAACGCGCCGTTGTATATCCCAGAGTGGGAGTGACGTTACTTCCGCTTACGGTCGAAAGTCGTCTGACAAGTACGTAGTGTCGTTTCGTCGCCAATAGAATTCATAATTCGATGTTCGCGCGCGTGTACATAAAGCCCCCGAATGCAGCGCGCGGTAGGTATACGTGTATAATGGTAACGGTCGAAATTATATATAATTCCTGAACGACAGGCTAACGAGAGGCAGCAGTCGTGCCATTGAATGCGCCTCTACGCGCGACCTGTGGCCCATTTAACGGCGACGCATTTCGCGCCATTGTGATCGTCGGGGAAGGCATGAATGAGGTCATCTTTCCGTGCGCGCGGTCGGTTTTACGGGGAACATATGGATCGACGGGGGTGAGAAGGGGGGGGAGGGGGAATATATACGAAAAGTCGCGTTAAATTTGTCGTTGCACGTCCGCCGGCGGAGCCAGAAACTAGGAAAACCTCCCCCATCAATCGTACTCTCGACCGTTCACACATAACTATTCTCACTCAATTAGCGATTAAGCTCACTTTGTCCGAACGTCGTCCCTTGCCGGAGGCACAAAAGACCGTAAACCTGTCGATCGTTCGCTCTTAAATGCCGATCTGTTCGACAAAAGCCCCGCGCGTGCAATCGTAATTGTGATAAATTTATTTGCGTTCTCTCATACGCTATATATATTAGAAAAAAGTAACCAGTAGCGGAATTATATTGTATCGCGATTCGAATTAATTACTAACTATTGCCGACAGCAATTTTATTTGACATATCACAACGCCTTAAACAATTTTTTTTTCACTTTGATAATGCAATTGTGAAATTTTATTTATATTCAAGAAAATTGGATTTACTATGATTTTGAGACAATGTGATAAAATTGTGGTAAACTTTGTCTTCGTATAACCAAGATTACTCTAGATTGGGATGTAAGAAACTCTTGCAAAGTTTTGCAATGTTCTTCTAGAATATTGTAGCTCACCGAACTTGTCGTATTCGTAAGAAATAAGGTCAAAAAGTTGAATACAATTCCGATTTTGACACGGTTAAAGAAAGGAGAGAGTGTCTCGCGTGTGTTGTGAAAACGCCAAAGTTTGATTATTCTTCTTCGAACTTTAAAAATATAAAGTTAAAAGTATGTATATATATGAAAGTATAGAGAGACAGCGCAACACAAGTCTATAAAAATATGGGGGATTACTAGTGCTTAGAAAATATTGTACACGAGATAATGATTGTGATTATCAACTAATTAATGTTGCTGCAAGGCACGAGAAGCGTTGCAAACTTTCCTCTAAAATTAGTCATCTTCATGTTTTAACTTCTTAAGACAATACTGTTCGTCACGACTTAAAGTTACAAAAATAAAACGTGACGAATATATTCGTAATTGCATTTTTTACCTATTTAACAAGCATATTTATCATTTCGCGTTTCTACTGATTAGTAAATAATTTATATATAAGAAATAGTAAACTAAATAATTATTAAACTTAAGAGACTGAAATACACTTGTCCCTCTCTCTCTCTCTCTCTTTTCAATACTCTAGTAAAAAAATTTTAATTATATTTTTAAAACGTCTTACGACACTTTGTGGGAAAAATATTCCTTTTACATATTTTTACAACAAAGTGCACATAAAGCAATGAGCAGTCTTATTTATAATCCAATAACAGTATATTCTGTCTTATTTACTCATAGGAATATTATAATTAAAATATTATATTTCTTCTTCTCTTGCATTCCCCAAAAAGATTTATTCTCCTCAAAGAAATTTCTAAAATTACACAAGTAAGGAAATTATCATAGAGTATATAATTAAATGTAAATTATATATAATTGCTCAAATAACAAATTATCACACATTTAGCGGCGATTTTATTTTATTTCGCGTTCTGCTCTTCCGCTTCGGCAAATGACGAGCAATTTGGTGATCCGCCCGACTCTCGCGCCTTTGTAATCACCAGCCGAATAGAATTATCTCTGTCGCGCAGATCGACAACGCGGAAAAGGGAGGCCGAATGATGTGTTCGCGCGCGCGCGCGCGCGCGTGTAACGTTGCATTAAAGCTGGCGCGTCGCACGGGAAAATTAGGAAAGTCAATTGATCGTCCGATTCCCCGCAATCCCGCAACACAATGCCCCTTCGCCCCCTGACCGCAGACTGCCAGACAGGCACCTCGATTTTCTTTGTATCAGGTGACCCGGCCACGTTTCGTGCGCCACGTTAACTTTCCGCGACACGCTTCAGTTTCAGCTGTTACCCGAGCTCCGCGCGAAATGGTGGTCGGTCGCGGCTCTCAAAAGGGCGAGACGAGAATACAGAGAGGAAGGGAATTGTCGGGGGGTCCGAAAGGTCCCTTTTTATCCTATAAACTTCCAGTTTGGCGCCCGCGTGGTCGACGCTTTCATTAAAAGCTAAGCCGCCGGTAAGCTGCATCGATATACTAGCTCTCTCGTTCTCTCTTTCTCTCTCTCTTTCGAACCCTCGACCGGGGATTACGCAAAGAAGTTATTTAACCGGACAGTGGGACGCTCGCAAACGCTCATTGTCCCGTTAGCTCGCGGCAGTTCGATTACTCTTATAAGCGGAAGCCATCCTGTCCCGAATGGACCGCAAATAATTTGCGATCTGCGAAATCTCGCGGCCGACGAGACGTAAGGTCGACCTTCACGAAGAAAAACGATCTCGCGTTTCTTCCTTTCTTTTTTTTTTATCGTGATTTATCGCGCTGTCGTACGTTTACCCTTTAAGAGGAGGATTTCGTTGTCAGTTTCGGTTTCGAGTATGATGTACGATGTCGTGGCTGGAAGCAACTTTTTATCGATCGAGACTATCATACGGTAGTCGCCAATAACGAGCGTTTAACCGCTCGTCGCGCAATTTGCCCCCATCGTTGTCGAAATTCGGGGCACCCTTCTCTCGAGAACTTCGGCCGGAAACTTACGGCCCCGTAGAATAGGATTCGTTAAGGGGCAAGTTTCCTGCGTATTTTCGATGATGGAGAATTTCGACTTTCTCCCTATTCCGCGCGATTCTTCCGGAGAAACCATTTAACTGCGCGATAACATTATCACACGAAGGCCGCGCAGACTGATCAATCTTCGTGTGTGAGAGAGAGAGAGAGAGAGAGAAAAGGGAAACATCGCCAGAGAGAGAGAGAGGCAAGCAAGACGCTTTAATAGAACTCCCGCCGGTCGGAGAAACGTACTCGAAATGTCTACGAAGGCAGGTAGAATCTTCGATCGCGCAGAGGTACCTATGTATATACCTGCCTGCGCCGTTCGTTCTGCACTTGACAAGGGCGCGCCCGAGTCCAGAAGACAAATGGCTCCGCCGTCGACCTTGCATACTCTCTCTCGCGGTGAGAGAAAAGGAACAAGAAATTGAAAAGTGATTTGTATACTAATTCGTTTTGCGCAAGCGAGCGCATTTCGGCGTTCTTAGGGATACCTCCGACCGATGCGATGGAATGGCCGTTCATTATGCCCTTTTGCGTGCGCACGCCGGATCTTATTGTTAGTCACGTTGTTGAGGAAACAATCGTATAGCCGAGGTGCCTTCTCGGCTTCTACTTAAGCGATGCCGTCTGCGAGATTTCACCTGAAATTGTAAGATTCTAAAGTGCGACGATATATATCTGTAATAATGTTTTTCTTTCAGCGATTTTGCCCCGCTTATTTTTCTCGCCTATACGCTTCTGTAAGGGGCGTCAGGGAGATTTACTAAAGTAGAAATCTCGAATTGAGATTTATTTTAATTATGATACTTGATATCGGGCCAAGAAAAATTTGTGCCCTGTAAATTGTGTCTCATATAAATTTAAAATATTTTGAAAAAATATTTCATTTCATTTTATAATTACTTTAGTTTCATTAAAGTTGGATTCGAGAATAGGAGAAAGATTAAATTTGTAGATAAGTAAAAATATAATTAAGGTATTTAATAAAAATGATAATAATAAATATTTATTGAATTTAAAGATTACTTATTCGTTTGAAACTAAACTTGAAAAATATAAAAAAATAGTTAGTAAACCTCTCTCTAATTATAATTAACAATATTATAATTGAATATAAATAATTTGATTTTTATATTGATAAGTTTAAACAAATTATTAAACAGTAAATTAATAGAATAATAATAATGATAATTGGATGCATATATATAATATTTGTTGATAGAAAAAATATAATTTGTGTACAACTCAGTTTCAATGAAAAATTAATTTTCCTTGAAACTGATGCACTGCCATCCGCGTTTTGCCCTTTCTAATTCGTTGAAATTTAAATTTGTATTTTTTTTTATTTTTTCGTCTACAGCATGAACGATTAAATTGAAAGAAAAAAAATAAAAATCTGTTACGATCTTCTCGGATCTTTTTTGGAGGAAGGTACATTATATCACGCGATTGTAGCTCGCAAAATTAATATACTTTTTAATATACGGAAATAATTGTCTTTTCGGTATGAATCAAGATATTTTCGGCAATGCTCACAAGGGAGCACTAGACTTGGTTTGACGGCGATTTGAATATTTTAGGTATTAAATTAAAGACCATGATTGATTTAATTTAAGAGTAAAATTTCTCTTCCCGCCGGTGACTAGAAAATAAATTATGCACAAACAAAGTTTATACCAAAAAACTGTTTCAACCATTTTTTCAAGTCGGACAACGATCTCACACTTTTCATTATTATCAAACTTAAAATAATTAATAATGTGAAAAATAATTTGATATTTATCACACATTAAAATACTTAAAAATATGTTTCTCCGATTAAAAAAATGTGATTTTTAATCTGACGTATTTTCAATACCAGTGACCGGCGTGAAAAATAAATTTACCGAACAATTAATTATAACGTGCTCTTTCATTTGAGGATTTATAATCGAAAATCGCCGTCATAAACCAAGTCTAGTGTACCCTTGTCGGAACGCGGTTGAAAGACGAGATCCACACAAAGTGCTATAGTTTAAGAAATAAAATAGTATGTGCAGAGCCGGTGTGTGTATGTGTGTTTGTGTGTGTGTCCGCGCGCGGCTGTTCGGAACGCGATAGAGACACCGTGTTATTTTCATTCATAACATACGAAACCCTTGCCTAGGTATGCGTTAAGGCCCGGCCTCTCGCGAGTATCGGCTCCCGGCGCGCTAACTTGGTTTATTGCGGAATCGAGAGCGAATTAACTCCGATATTTGTTAGCGCGGCGTATAACCGAGTGCGCAGATCTGTGCAACGCGCAAATTGCAAATTAACTCTAACTCGTAAATTTGTAAATCACGTATATTGTACGGCGTACGCTTTCAGTAACAACGGACACGCGTGCAGGTAGAATAAAAAAAAAAATAAAAAAAAAAAAAGAATTATATTCTCGGTTCTCTCTCCCACGTACATACATTGTGGTCGGAGATTATCGATTTATGCGTAGCAATGAATCCGCCGAAAATTCGTCCGATAGAGGAGACCACCCTTGCGGTGAGTCACATCCGCTTCTTTTGCATTTACGTCGGCTAACCACGTAAGCGAGGGGGAGAAAGGGAGAGAGAGAGACGCAGCCAAACGGGCGTCCGAGTGGTATCGTAAGAAAAAGACAGTCAATGGCCGTCGTATTTTATGGCGCCGGCATTTATATTCATAACTGTTCCGCGTCGCATCGATCGCGCGAAGAAGCGCGCGTGTAATTGCACGATGCTCTCCTTTAATACATATATATATATCCTTTATGTGTATCCGCGCGCACGCACGTATCCTTACAAATATAAATACATCGATAAGGGGGTTTTTAGCGCGTACAAGAAGAATCCATTAATATGGCAAATATTTTGCTATTAAGATTCGCGGGAGTGAAGGGAGGGAGGATGCGAGGGGGCGCGAAATAAAGTATACAAATCGCGCGGAGTGTCTGAGGAGGACCGCGTAAATTTTTCAAGAGGCACTCCCTCTCTCGAGTAGACGTCCTCGTTTCATTGTTTAAGGGGGAGAGAGAAAGAGTGAGGGAGAGAAAAAGTCTCTTGAAGAAGAACACTAAAGGGCGGGTGTGCTAATAAAAAGAAGGGAGAGAGAAACGTCGCGCGCGATAAGAGATGAAAAGCGGCGCGTATTAAAGGTCGGAATGGTACTTGAGAGAGAGTGAGAGAGAGAGAGAGAGAGAGCGAGAAGCAACCCTTGGTGGATGATTGTACTCTACCTACCTATCTATCTACCGCGTGGCATTTGTAGCTGTAGTAGAAAATCGCTAAAGGGCCGAGAGAACGCTCTCCAAATTGACCAAACACACCGCGCGGGAGATAAGTCGTTTAACGGCTTTACACCGGAAAGCCGTTCCCCTCGCTACGTACTCGCGACGCTTACTTGAAAGAGAGAGAGAGAGAGAGAGAGAGAGAGAGAGAGACGGTGACGACGATGCACGATGGATCGAGCTAAAAGCGCTATAAAAGCGCCCCGGCGACTCCGTCGGTTTCTCTCTCCTCTTCAAATATTGCGCGCGGATGCAGGTGCTATATTGTTGCACTCGATAAGATTAGTGGAGAGCTTTGAGAAGGCGCGAGCCGCCGTCATAAAACCGCATTGCTCCGCGAGTCACGTCACCCTCGCCGGAATGAATGGATTCGTCACGCGCGTCTCGTTTGAAAAATATTACAGCCGTTGCGCGAACTTCCGGCTTCTATCTCTCTTTAAGCCTCTCTTATTCTCGCATTCCTTTGTGCGATATGTCAGAATTATTCTGAAATCTCGAGAATTTGACTTTAATAGAGATTCTCCGACTAAATTAGAATCGCCGTTTCCTTAAATAAAATTTCGAGATGTATATCTTGATAGTTTCCATATATGTATATAAAATTATGAAAAAGAAAATTTGTCTAAACTTTTGTCCAAGAGATAGAACTCGAAAATAAAACATATCGGTTTCGATATCTTTACGTTTACATCGAAAAAGTTGTATTTCGAAGTAAGAGGACTGTATATTATAAAGTCCCTCTTAACAGATATTCTCAAGTGTTTCTAGAACATCTTTTAAAACTAAGAATATATTCTTTGTTAATCACAATTATAAATAAAAACATTCCTTTACGCGATATTGATTAGTTTTTAAAAAGTTAAGAATGAGGCGTACGATATTAGGAACATAATGTGCCCAATATCGGAAATTATCATTTTTTACATTTCCACTTAAAAAGAAAATCAATTATATTATCGAAAAAGTTTTGTTTATTTATTACAGTTAGAGAAGTTCATGTAAATCACGTGATTTATTCGATTTTTATTTTCTTTAAAAAAAAAAAAAAAAAAAAAAAAAAAAAAAAAAAAAAAAAAAAAACTTGTCCAAATACGAGGCTTTAAAAATTGGTCCTCTATTATTAGGCTCACTTCCCTTATAGACTGAGAAATGTCACTTCTTGTGTCGGACTTAAAGATACTCGACCGTCTCGTTCGTCGCGACGAGTCTCATCATTACTTATCCATTCGATCGACGACGACGACTCATCCGGCAACGCGTTTTCGCCTCGGCGACACGTTTCGACTGTCACCGAACGCGTGAAAGCTTGCGGAGCGGTTTTCGTTACGAATGCACGTGCTGCTGTACTTTTACAACCGGTCCGTCGCTCGAAACGTCAACTCTTGTCGGGGCCTCCGGGAGTTTCATTCCGAGTATTGTGAGGAAGGCGCTCTCTCTCTCGTCGCCGGGCTTATTTGACTCGTTTCGTGCGCCGCGCCGCGCCGGTACCACGAGCTACATTTCCACGCGCTTCCGACAGGAGAGCCCGCACTAAAGGCGGGCGCACACAATGGCGAACAGTCAGAGAGAGAGAGAGAGAGAGAGAGAGAGAATAGGACCTCCCGGGAGTATATACGATTCGGGACATTGGCGGAAGATCGGAGAAACTTGGCCGTAAAACACCACGCGTCCGACTGACAATAAGAGGGCAAGAGGGCTCGGGGACACTTCCGGAGCGCATTTCGCCGGCTACGACGACGGACAATGCAGCCACCACGGCACTGATATGCCAATCTCGGGGATGTAATACCGCGTTGTCGATACGTATACGGATACCCTTGTCGAAAACCCTCGTCAGTCTCCTTTCGGGAAGCGAATCCGGAATCCCGGGGACGGCGTCTTCCGGATCATTGGCTCATACTGCCGAGACGTGGACTATATATATGTACGTGTATACGGCTTTCCGTGTCCGTGAGAATCCATTCTTTCGCGAATCACAAACGTACGCATCTATGCATAAATGGCAACATCGGCTGTGATGAATCCTGTCGATTGTTTCTAGTCTTATTATGCCAATTAGCGTCACGTACATTCATGATTTCTTATCCGTATCACACAACTTGCTCGCTCCAAAAAATATATGAAAGAATGATATTTTTATAGTTATTTAAATTATTTTTTTAAAAATTTTAAAATTGTAGATTGGAAAACTAGTATAAAAAATAATTAAAAGTATTTTAGTCGTATAAAACAGTGTATGCAATTTTAATTCCAAGCATTAAACTTCAAAAGAAATTAAATGTTTTTAATAGTATATTATTTTACGTTTATTGTATCACACGTTTGTGCGTGTTTCGCATTTTGCTAGATAATTTGCTGTTATTAAGCGTTTGCAAATTATCTGTATATAAGGCTATTGTATTCAGGCAATTGTTAGAAAATCTATATTTTTGATTTCTGAAAATGTAACCAATTTAATAATAACAATTTAATAACTTGGAGGAGAACGAAAATAAATGGTAATAATTACTAGATTCTTTTTCCATTGAAAATTCATCTGCCTGTGAAATTAATGAATCTAGTTGGCAATGACGTATGAGAATAATGAAATACATAGCAATGATCTCATAATATGAATAGTGTTAATATTTTTAACTGAAGGCTAAAATCTGAATAATTTTAATGGAGAATAACTTGAGATGAAAGTACGAGACAGATTGCTATTCCATTTTAATTTCGTCGACATAAAATTTCCGCTAGTCTCAGCAGTACTTTTCACTGCTGTCCTTAACTTTTAAGTGCGTCTTTCCCTCTCCCTCCAGAACCTTTTTTTTTTTTTTTTGTTAATATACTTTTCTTTGCGATTTTCCGTCGGCGTAGAGCTGCTGTCATCTTTGCATTTTGATTAACGATGCAACTCTTTTTCGACGCGCTCATATAATTGACGTTTAGATACAATCTCCTTCGTAATACATGCCATAAAGTTTATCGCGCAGTTTGTACAACGTGTAGAAAATTATAATGAGCGAAAGGGTAACTGTAGACGTAGCGTCTACTGTAATTAATTTAGAGGCGCTTTCAGACGAATAAGTAATCGATCCGGACGAAAAAAATAAAAAAAAAATATATATATATAGAGCGTGCTTGCAATATTACAATTAACTCGGGCGCAATTACGCAACTAATAATTAAGAAACTTGACATCCCTTCTTTTCGCTCCCCCCGATGTTAGCTACTCTCGTCGTTAGGTCTGCGTCTCCGGCGATATATTTTCTTGCAGGAATTTCCGAGAGCATCGATTATACCGGTCCGGTTCTCCCTTAGCTCAGGCTTATTTACCTTCGTCGCACGTACGAAAAACCCGACTACTCGAACAGACCCACGTCACTCTTGTTTCCTCATCACGAGTGACTTTTAAACACCATTAGATTACGTATGCGAGCGCGTCGTTGTAAAGATCAGTGCAAAAATTGATGCGCAGACATCGATCACGAACCGTAGTTCATTATCTGCTCTCCTGGACAGCAATCTATGTAAATGAGATGGTTCAATGGATACGTATATCTCTTCCTACGAGATATCCTATCTATTTACAAAATTAATAGTGTTTTAAAAATTTCAAAAGATTGCCTAGAGAAAGAAGTTTTATGATATGTGTATTCTTCTAATAACATACAAGTTATAAAAATTTCTCTCTCTTCTCGTTATATTAAAAAAAAAAAATTATGAAATTTTTTTAAACAATTGAACAATTTTGCAATTTTTTAAATTATAATATAATTTAGTTCAAGTTGTAGAAAGTAGAAGAAATTATTCCAGACATAGTTGCACTTTTAGAATCGCAATTTCAGATGAAATTTCGCGTAATCGGGACGCTTAAATCGAAGTTGGAAACACACTTCGGTTACGCTTAGGGGGTTAATATAAGGCCTATAAATAATATCTATTGTGTTGCGAATTTATATATCACGCACGCGGGCTCCCCAGAGTGCTTACGCAGGTGACGCGCGTCACGTCTCGCGCAGCGCGACAACACAGCAATGCGACGATTTTCCGCCGCGCCGTCGTGTAATTAACACAACTGTAACTGCCGCAATGTTGCGGCCGAAGTTTCAGGAATGTGGAAGGCGGGTCAAGTCTATTACGGCGCGCACAGCCGGCAATGGCAGACTAATTACTAAAGCTGCGAGCGCGGCTGATGCACGCGCGTTGCAACATCGTCGTGTGTCGTCATCGTCGTTTAGGCCAACGTCGAGACTATTACGTCTCGGTTCTCTCTCGTTGTTTTCAAGTGGGACACACACACACATTTTAACGCAGAATATTCCGATTGTCGCGAAAACGACGATGACGATGACGATTAATGGGCGGCCACCTAAGGTAGGGACGGATGTTAGGAAGAGGCGTAGCGCTCTCCTCGTCGTAAAATCATAACCGCCGATGGAAATTCGGTCGAGCTGTGCTAACAGCAGCTGCTGCAACGACGACGAGAATTCCGAAACGCAATCAATTTATCAGCGGCGGGTGCGCGAACGTGACCAGACTTAAGCATATGGCCGATTTAACGACGTCGGCCCGGGAGAGGGATCCATGACTACTCTTAGCGCCGGGAGATTATGCGTTCATGCTGTTCCTGGAATATATTTTCTGCGCTCGACACAAAGCTGCAAGAAAGAGAGAAAGAGAGAGAGAGAGAGAGAGAGAGAGAGAGAGAGGCGCGCGCGCGCGAAAGAGAGGAATGACCCCAATTATGCACCGCACCAGCAGCGAATTTGTTACGGCGCGCATTGTAACCGAACGTAACAATGAGAAACGCCGCATTACCCTCCCCACCTTTCTTCGACGAGGGGTAGAAATTTTCGAATTACCCAACGTATTCCCGTCGGGGTAGCCGAGCTTCGAATTTTCTGTATCGGCAATCACGTGATTTCGGGGACGCGTGACTATTGACGCGACGAAGTCCCACGCGTATTTCAAAAGGAACGAACTTAAAAATTTTATTTTCATGCGAGAATCTGGTTTCGTACGGGGAATGGCGTGCGAAATAGAATTTATACTGTGCGTTTCTAGGACGGGACATATTACGTGTATGACATAAACCTGAGAGAGATGGGTTAAGAGTGGATGTAAATGTAACAAATGACGTTAAAGAGATTAGAGAAAACTAGCAGAAATTCAGATATGTATAATGCATAATCTACCTTGGAACAATTTATAATCCGGGCGAGACAGAGATCTATTTATAATTATATATGTGCAGTATATCCTAATATTATTATAAGCGTATTTTGGATAATCTATACTTTATATCAAAATTTAAAAAAGAAGACATAAATCTATAATATATTTCACTATCATATATGCTAATATATGTATCCTGACATCTTTATTTTCTCTATTATCTACACAAAATATAAAATTATAAGTAGAATTCTATATCCAAAATTTTATCGTGAATTATGAATTGTCTAAAGCAATTTACATTATAAAATTATAGACAGATGTCTGTCTCGAATTTTCTCACGAATTATAGATCAATTAAAGTGGCCTTTAAATAAGAGATTATGATTTTATTTAAAGAGAGCTTATTGAAAGATTATTTAAAATATCTTATTTATATAACAAAATACTTTCCCACATCATACATATATGAGCAAAAGTTAAAATTTTGATTTTTAAATATTTAAATTATAATATAATTATAATTAATATTAATAAAATAAAATAAATAAATATAAATAAATTAATATAAATTATAATATAATTAAATTATAATATAATATAATCTTTCCTTTTACACAATTATTTTTTATATTAATTAAAAATCTACAAAGAATTCGGACTTCATAGCTAATGAAAAAGCCATAAATGAGAAGTTTGTGAAAATTTACTTACTATCGAACGTTCGATCGCGTTGCCGAACAATCTCGATCTGACCAAGGAGAAAGACTGCCCCGAAGTTATAGGGCGCTATTCGCGCGAAAGGGATGCGAACGTGTTTCGTGCCCCGAGACCTCATTGTGCGAGATCGGTTTGAAAAGAGACAAATTTTTCGAGGACACTGCTCTCCCCGCTAGATCGTTCTACGTATCTAGAACGGAAGACCGGGTGCGGCGCGGATTCTTTTCAAAGAAACTTGAGGACTGTCGGTCTCTCCGTGGCAGGAGGAGAAGAGGGGGGGGGGGAGGGGGGTGCGGCTGGCCCCCTTTACGTCGGCCATTCTCATGCCCGGCTTCCTTTTTAACGTTCTCTTGTTATTTCAATTGCCGTCTCTCTTACCTGTCACCGTAGTGTCAGTCCGGCCGCGGCGTCTGAAAAGAGCAAGGCAGCGGAATTTTCTCCGTCCATTGAAAGTAAGATAAGCGTGAGTGGGATTCTTCGATGCCTTCGGAAGGGTGGGTTAGGAGGGGTAGCTGTCTCTTCCCTCGCGCTCGGTTTCCTCTCCTCGGAAATCCGCAAAATGGAGCGAGCGCGCAATGCCTATCATAACATTCTCGTTTTACGGCAACAATGCGAAAGTAACAAGACGTTTGCCCGAAGGACATCGAGCGTGAAAAAATAACGCGCGCAGATGATTCGCGGCCGACAACGCCGGTGAATCCGGGAAAAACAGCCGCATAATTTTGTTGCGAGCTGCACGAGAGGTATATCTATATATATATATATATATATATACGTGGCCGGTTATGGAGTAATTCCATAATATTACCGAGCGTTTCTAGAATTTCTCCATGTGTTTGTGGAACTCGACCGACCTTCATTCCGAAAAAAGGGAAAATTTACCCCTATTTACGTTATAATATTTCCAAATTTATTCACGCACTCCCTCTTTTCTAGTTAGACGAATGAAAGAAAGCGCGGAAAATATAGAGTACTATTTTTCAAGATCAACTAGCTTATTCGTACGTCGCGCGAAAGCAGACAGATGGCTGCGAGATATAGAGTAAGAACGCGCGGTGAGCGTACTTTTATAAAAAACAATGATGAAATTTTTAAACGTTTTCTATTTTCTCTATATTTTCGCCGTGAATATATATTCTTGCCGTTTTCGTTTCGTTTCAGGAATTTCTAAAGTAGCATATGTGCGCGGTCTCTATCTCTCTCTCTCTCTCTCTCTCTCTCTCTCTCTCTCTCTCTCTCTCTCTCTCTCTCTCTCTCTCTCTCTCTAGTAGTACTCTTGTTTTTGCGACGGCAACGCGTTCAATAGGAAAATAGCGTAAAAGATAGAGACCGACCGAATATACAAAAAGCACACACGACTGGGATCCAGGCGGGAGAAAAAGAAATTACACGCGCGAAATAGCCGTTTCCGGATATAATCAAATTGTGAAAAATGCGGGGAATATTTCGAGGGTATCGCGAACTGAAAAAAAAAAATACGGCGAATACGAAAAGTCGAAACGCGATATTCCTGCTCCTCGCAATCGGAATAGACCGTCATTAGGGTCTTTGAGCCCGCGGACGAAATTACGCTCGGATCTCCGTATGATCTGCGCTTTATTATATCCACTGTGTAATTTTCATTCCGTCCGTTCCACTTCGGACTGCGTGCGTGTCTTCGGTCCGTTAGATACTTTTTTAATACACATTCCCTTGCGGCGTTTTCTTCCCGCGATGCTCTTTCCTTCTACGTACAAGTACAAGTCGTTCTTATTTAATATTCCCATCCTAATTGAACTGATACTTGATGCGCGCGTCTTACTTTTAAAATAAGAAAGAGACTGACAAATTCTCACAAAATCTAAGACGATACAATATGTTCTTATACTGAAAAAATTGTATTCTTATTTTAAGAATTTTTCACTTATTTTTAGAATACCCTGTTCTAAAATATGCATCCTCTTTTATAACGATGGGAATCTTCTAAAGATTAGCATCAGATATTCCTAATTTGCAAAAATGTAGACGAGATGGGATTTATTTTTATATTAACAAAAAAGTTATTTTGCAGCACACAGACAAAGATCCTAAAGAAAGCATAGACATAATACATATAGACCGAGCATGAGACATGAGAGATCTGAGAGTCCTGAATGATTAAATTAGGTTACTTACTCGTGAACACTTCTCTTAAGTCGCTCGAGTCTTCTTTTTCGAGCCACTTATTAACTTTATCCATTCTTCTAATAAACTAAAACCATTCAGTGACAAATACTGCACTGTACTGTAAATTGCAACACTATATAATCATATAACGCCAATGAACAGTTCGCATAAAAAAATATACGATCGTTTGTTATTAACAAAGAATATATTTTTAGTTTTAGAGGATTTTATAGTATATAGTTCTCTTATTTCAAGAATACAATTTTTTCGGTGTGACGTTTAAGAATCGCTAGTAATTGCATTTAAAATGATAAAACTAGTGATACACACATACGTGCGCGTAAAGGGGAATAAAGTTGAACGAAATTAAATTATTATGAGAGAGAGAGAGAGAGAGAAAGAAAGCGATGGGGAGATGAAGCTTCGACTTCAATATTTCCTTTCTAGTTGGATAGTCCAAGCGTGTAGCCGTAACAGAATTTCTAAGTACGAAATTTAAGAAACCTCAATGGCTCCTCTTGGCGCGGCGAGCGAATAAAACCGAAGAAAGTTTCGATTGATTTTTCAAGCTGAATTCACAAGCACTCATAATCCAAAGTTTCAAGAGAGGTGGAACGAAGTGCGAAGCGAAATGAGATCTCGCGGTGGAGATAGTCTCGCGATGCGATGGTATCCGGGAACCGTGGAAACAAAACTAACGTCGTTAGCGTAAATTTTAAAGAAAATAGAGAGGGGAAACTCTATTTCTCTTATGGACCCGCTTTAATTAATAACTGAGTATATATTTGTGCATTCATTTGTACAAAGAGAGAACTCGTACGCGCCCAGGGAGAATAAACGTTTTACGTCTAATATATTTACTCGTTCCGGAGTATATTTACATTTATGGAAAATAAGTACCCTGTTTCGCAAAATCCTCTTTACTTAAGGAGATACTCTCCACGGAGACGCGCCAGCCGCTCCGGTATTTTTCAGAGATTAAAATTAAACAATTGTGTGTCTCCGATTTGAATTAAAAATACTCGAATATTCGAATTGAAATTAATGTATTTAGCTGACAATTCAGTAATGTCAAAAATTACAGACAAGTTTACAACGTTTGTAACCTTTGTTACGCGAGTCAATATAGTACAGGATGTCTACTCCCTGAAAAAACCGGGTAAATCGGGGATTGTTAGGGGTTTTTTTATCTTAAAAAATTCGAGAATTCTCAGGGAATTTTATTGAGAATTCTCAGGGAATTTTTTTAAATATTAACGATTTCTTTTTAGTATCAAGATCTTATGTAAGTAATGTTTTATAGAAAATTGTTCATTTTTTAAATAATATTTAAATAAATTAGTACTCCTTAAGACGTTTATAATAAATTTTTTTTTTTTTATATTTTTATTTTATATTTTTGTATATATCTTTAGCGTTTAGATATAGTAATATATTACACTTTGTTATTATCCAAATTAATTTTACGATTAATAAGTCAATATTAAATGCTAAAAAAATTGCATTCTTGGTATCTTTGTAATCGTATGAATAGAAAACATTAGGAAGCGCATACAATAAAGAAACTAATTTTGAAAAGCTGCATCTACAAATTTTCTTATTTTACCTGGAATTTTGAATGAAAATACTTCGAAGATCAGGGAATCTTTTTACAAGATTTGAGTAGACATCCTGTAGTAACATGTTAAATTGCAGTATTTAACGAGCTCGCGCGATACATCAATCGATCTCTCCGAAATCTCGCAAATTAATGAATCGTTATTGAACAGTCGCCTTGGAGAGAGAAAGAGAAAGCGAGTCTCGTCGATCCCTTTCGCGAGAGCTCCTGTGCGATATTTACAGCGGAAATGCCGTCGTCGTCGTCGTCGTCGTCGTCGTCGTCGTCGTCGGCAATTGCCTTCCACGTTTTCATTCTCCCTTTGACATTAATTCTCGTGCTCTCGGGGAAATTAATTGGCGTTACACCGCGGAATATGCATGCCGAGTGCCGTCGTAATTAATAAGGCACAGTAACGGTATGGAAAACGAGCCGGCGGAAACCGGCTTGTGAATGGTGGCGAATGATTAGCGCGGCGGAAATCACGATGCGACAGGGCACAAGATTCTCAACGAAACAACGATCCATCTTCCCGTACCGGTTTTTACACACAATGTCGCGTCCAAGTGTCCTTTTTATCGCAACGCGACGAGGGAACCGTTTGCCGAAAAGAGAGAAGAGGAAACGGAGGAACACAAGCATTTTGTTCGCGTCGCCCGGAAATTGGCGAAACGGGAATTACTTTTACATGACGATGTAGCGGTCGCGAGCATTAGACAGGTGTTACGATGCAGCCTCGTAATCTCGGTAACGGAGTTGCGTTTCCCCGGCAATAATCGTTAGAGAACGCGCATAATTACGGGCCGTCGTGCGCGCAGTTTGCATAGCATTTCGTTACGGAAATCTGTGACTTTACGATCGCAACGAGATGCCGCAAAAATGGCTCGCGCCCGAAAATATCGCGATTTTACCTTTGTGAGAAAAAGAGAGATAGAGATAGAGAGAGAGAGAATCTTTTTGTATCAAGGCGAGCGTTTTCCGCGCGCTCTCGGCGCTGTTCGATCCATTCGCGTGAGAGGAACTGTAGGTTGTAGATCCAAGTTTACTCGTGTAATGGCCTCTTGTTCGCGATATCGTACTCGGTTCGCCTACGCGGCCGAACTTTGCCATACACGGATACATGGTCACGAGGCCGCGTGTAATTGTACGCGAAACGCGCGCGTTGCGCGGTATAATTGAAACAGGAGCGGGAAGTAGAAGCGAACGCATCTCGACGGTTATTCGATTACTCGTGCGAAAAAATCGTAAATGCGCTAATTAACTCCGAAAGCGCGCGCGCGGGCTCGGAAAAATATGCAGTTTTTTTCGTTTATATATATATATATGTATATGTATATATATATGTGTGTGTGTGTGTGTGTGTGTGTGATGGTAATTTTTTATATATAGCTCCTCTGGCATTTTTAAATTGTGCCATGTGAGATATTTTTTGCCGAGTCTCATACACGAGAAATTTATAAATGTATTTGTGAAAGATCGACGCGCGTGTGTGCGTATATATTTCTGCTATTTATAAAAATCGTGATTATTTAACAGACGAAAATACGGATGAAATGCAAAAAAATGAAGAATTTGATAATTCATTATTTTGATATTTCCCATTTTTGTTCTCTCTGTTTAGAGAGAAATTTTAGTTGAAAAATTCTACACCGAATGAATTTATATATCTGCTTTACGTTAAATTGCGAAAAAATGGAACGAGTGTTATTACATTTAAAATCAAGATCGGAGATATCTGCTAATCTGGAAAAATACTATAGAAACTATAACAACATGTTAAGATTAAAGCAACCAGGTGTTTCGTGACTCGCATACAAATAGGAAGAGAGGAATTTTATTTGTTCAAATACGCGGTTACATTTTTACGCTTCTATCTTGGAAACTAGAGAACAGAATATCGATTATTTGGTATATCGCGTATTTCTTTTGAAAAATTTTATATATATATTTTATATAAAATTCATGCGCACACACACATACGCGCGCAGCGTTTATCGTAACATCAATTGAGTACACTCTCCTCTCGTATGGGATACATCAAAATGGCACTTTATAAAATGAAATCTAAAGCTTTCAATTGCGCGTAAACAATGGACGTCTACCACTCATTAATGCGACAAACTCGCGCCATTATGTGCGGAACGCGAAAGGTAACGCGGTGAAAAACGAGCGATAATGAAACTCTCGGCTTTAAAATGTACTCGACGAAAACTCGATTACAGGTGCATATAAATCCGCCGAGCGTCGATTAAACCCGCGCATCAAAAAGTGGCTGAAATCGGGATTTATCGCGCTATCAAGACCCGACTTGGCACTTATTAAGAGAGAAGGGTCAACTCTTTCCCCGAGTACCTGAAAGTAGCGATGGGATTAAGTATCTTACAAGTAGGGTCGAATTTGTTTGCATGGTTTCGAACTCTCTCTCTATGATTACATAAAAAAAAAAAAAAAAAAACACTACCCCCTCCAACCCCCTCACCCTCATCTCTCGAAAGTAACATAAACCGTGTGTTTCCCGTGTCAATCCTTTGCTATCAGGGTGCATCGTTCGAGCGACTGTGTGACGTCTTCTCTCTCTCTCTTTTTTTTTTTTTTTTTGTTTTTTTCTTTCTTTCTTCTCGTTGCAACGACTGTGTCGAGGTTGTCCCGCGGCGGCAATATTTTGCGCGCATGATTGGACAAAAAGCGGGGACCAAGAGTGGTCCCGGGGTGCGCGCGGGAGGAGGCGGACAGAATCCGGGGGGATGAAGGGGGGAAAAGGGGGTGTGGAAGGGGGGAGGACAGATGCTCACTCCGCAGCCTCACGCCCCGATACAATGGGGCTGGGATGTGCAACCGGGGAAAATAACGGCAGTAAAGCCGCGGGTCGGGACTCAATAGGGTTCCAAGCTTTCTCTTCCTTTCTTCTTCGTCACCAGCTTCTCCGTCGGGAGACATATCTCTTCCTTTCGCTTTCCCCTTCGTTCATCCACTCGATGCGTTCTTCTCTCCTATAGCCACTTTTTCCTCTGTTTACGCGAAAAAGCCGAAATCGCTGAATAATAGCGATTGCACCCCCCGGCGTTCTTCTTCTCGGTAAACAAGCTTCGAATTCTTAGAATCATGATAAAAGTGTTAGGATTTTTTGGACACTTTTTAATCATTGTCAATATATTAATATTCATCTAAAACTAACCCTTTTTATTCAATATATTTTTTTTTCATTTTTAAATAATAAATGTAAACCTTATATTTCTAAATAATATTTAAATAAAATTATATTTAAACCCTCCTCAATCGATAAATATACTACGACGAGAATAACTTTGTTGAATCACTCTCAGTGACGCTCTTTAACCGATCGTAATAATTTTCACTGATGCATCCACATTCCGATATAAAATTAACCGCTCTATCTCTCTATTATTATATTTACCTTTATACCGCTGCGTTAACTTTAGCGTTTTTTTTTTTTTACTTCGTGCGTCATCAGCAAAAGTTTAAAAGAGTCGCACGTTGTAATAGATATCCATCCTCCGAAGGATCTCACCTTTCCTCAGATCTCTCTTTCACGTCCGTTCTTTCCCATGCGCCCCCCCCCCTTCCCTCCCCCCCCGCCGTGTCTCTCGCATTGTCTTTGTCTTCTCATCCGACCATCCATCCATCTCGCTCGCTCTCGTCCGGTCTTCGTTCCGGTAATACTGTCTGCCGTGTCGGGAGAAGGCATACGCGCCTGCCATTGTGCTGATTCTGAGTTACGTCAGGAGTGGCAATTGTGTCAAGTTTACGGTCGAGCGCCATTCCATTGACTGCGGCGCATGTATCTAACGTGTGTCGCGACATAACTCGGACAGAAAGAGCGAGAGAGAGAGAGAGATAGAGAGATAGAGAGGAGAAGGAGCACGGGATGCAACGTGGTGCGCATCAAAGGAAGAATTACCGGGAACTAGTTTTCTATGGCAGGCTTCCTCGGGTGAGCCATAAGGTCAGAAGGATGATTCCATTATAAGTTTCGCCGGCTCATCGGGCTCTTCTTATCCCTCTCTCTCTCTCTCTCTCTCTCTCTCTCTCTCTCTTCTTTTTCTCCGAACCTCCGACACTCTCTCGTTTCTGTATCGCTAGAAGCCGGCACGTCGGCTTCTACAAATTGCTGCGGCCATCGCGTTAGTACCCGGTAGTAGTTATTCCATCAGCGGAATGATTCATCTTTTTCCGGGGTATATAATGTATTCCGGAGCGCATTTCTCCGTTTTTATTCCTTTCGCTCTCCGTCTTTCTCGTTTTCTTTCACTCTATCTCTACGGCGTTCTTACACGTATTACAACGAGGTTTCAGCTGTCGCGCGTTAATTAGCAGCTATACTACTTTTCTCGAGCGTGAGTTTTCTCGCTCGTATAATAAATGTATGTACGACAAGAACCGTCGGTGTCTCTCTCGTACATTCGATCTGGTTTCGCTGAATCGCGATGAAATTCGCTTGTGCAATTTTTCGGTGGAGATTGATACATTCGCATGCCGGGAACTGTGGATTCGCCGGATAGATCAAAAGAAAGGATTTTTTTTACGTTCGATCGGCGCCTCATATCGGGACTTGATGTTTATCTGAAAAAAATTTCGATACTGTAGAGAAAGCGCGCGTTATAATAGCTCATAGCTCGCAGCGGCATCGAATTAAAAACGATCAGATATATAGCTGATCGTTTACTCTGTGTTTATCGATAAATCGTGCATAGAACGTTGGCGGTTTTGATTCTCGTGGCGCGGTTATATGTTTTATCTGTCAAAATTGTGAAGCGAAATAACACTTGTTTACTCAACAGCGCCCCATCGCTTGCCACTACATCGTTTATTTCTTTTTTCTCAAATGGTAACTAAACAAGCGCGAGTTGCTTTTAATTTCGAAAATAGCGCACACAGTTTCCATTCAAAATGTTATTATATGAAAAGAAAATTAATTCTGCGAATATATCCCTCACAGATTGTGAAAATTATTCGATGAAATCTAACAAAAAAAAAAAAAAAAAAAAATCTCACCGAACATTATTTTGTAAACGACAGACATCAAATGTAGTGAATTAAACGCAGTTGCAAAGAAATGACGAACGGTATCGTAATTCGAGAAAAATTTCGTTTGAAAATGGTCGAAGAGAAGAATCTGCGATTGCGAGGCTTAATTTCAATCCTCTTAGTATTCGGTTCCTTAAAATAGAAACGCTCGGCGATCGCAATTCTTTCCGGTTCGCCGCCTTCCACAATATCCGTGTTCGGGGCGGAAAAAACTCTGCGCGATGTCTGATACACCCTGTATAGATACCGCGATTATGGATGGCCGTGCGATTCGGGCAACAAATATTCGAGTATCTCCTTTCCTCTCCCGTGGAAACGCGCCCAGGGGTCCAGACGGAACGTGAAACGTGACCAAGATAACGAAAACGACGCGTTCTATTCCGCCTTCGTGGGCTTCGTGGGCGAAGTCGGGACGCCCGGGCCACGTTTTAGTGGCGCCGAAATCTTGAGACCTGAACTTTCGGGATATATTTATATATATATATATATATATATATACACACGTAGAGCGGAAGTGCGCGAGGCGCGCACCGGAGATCCGGAGAGAGGCCGGTATAACGTTTTCTCGTTCGGAGTATATCTCCCTTTTATGCGGCGCGATACGTTGCACGTGGTGCACATCGAGCATCGCATACCGCCGAGAAATATTTATTAGACCGCATCCTCCTCTCTCGCGCGCTGAATTCTTACGAGCCTAACGACGCGGTTCACGCGTGAGAAAATACAAGGGTCGTGAAAATGTGAAAGATAATATTTTTTTCATACCTCTCTCTCTCTTTCCGAGCACCGTTTCCCGGCAGAAATTGACTTTGAAATTTTGGAAAATTAATAACATTTCGTGCGATTATTAATACATGAATATACGAAGAAGTACAACATTCCGTTTTTTCAAATTTAAAATAATCCAAGTTATTCAAGAAATTAAGAATGTGTGAAGGGTATCAAGATATTTTTTAATAAAATATTGCATCTCTTCATACACATTTTGATAGTCACTATTGAGAGATAGATTTCATGGTGTAAAGCACCAGGTTTTGTAGGGATTATTTAAAAAGATTTAAAAAAGCAAACATGTTATTTTAATTTTTCAATTTTTTGTCATTTTTTTTTTAAACAAAGCTCTGAAAAAATTTTATTTTGCGCCCTTTGTTGAAAACATAAATTGTTTAATAAAGTTTTCAATATTTTTTTATTATTAGAACTCATGCTGAAATACATAAATAAAATCACAGATATATATAGAAAAGTTATTTTATAGCAAATGGAACTTTGGAATCTATACGAGTTTTTCATCTCGGTATCTGATAACAATATTTGCTTGTCGCTCTTATACATTAATCGATGCTTGTTACTTTGAAAAGACAGAATTTTTTCCCCAGAACTCACATAATTATACATCTCTTAAAATTTAATTCCAAAAATGATGGGAAAAATCTCGCGGGACAAAGTAAATAAAATAAACTGCGTAAACTTGGCATTTCAGTTTGCCTCGAGAAATTTTCTTTGGTTTATTAATGACTAAAACTATTTGTTTAAACACTATAAAGATCTATAAAATTATTGAAATTAAGCCAAAATTCTTAATTATTTATGAAATGATACGCTAGCGTCACACACATATGTACGCATGATATTTATATATTTATTATACTTTACGCTATGTATAATTAATTAAATTATAAACTGTATTACACAATTCGTGTAATTAAAAAGCTTACGGTCATTTTTACTTTCGCCGCACCTATTATTCATATGTTTACATTATATTCTATAAAGCAATACGATATAGCTTATTCCATATGTTTTATTGGTCCAGACGCTCACGCGCTATACTTATGCTTTTATGTAAATTTGTATGCGATGGGCTTTTACGCTCGGCTTCTCCGCAGTGCGGTTTTTTTTCTTTCTTTCTTTCCGTCGCTTCCATGGCAACGCATTAAATCAATGAAGGATTATGACGTTTTTGTCGTGCTTACTTCACGTCATTATTTATACGTTTGTTCTTGTACCGCGCGCGTAATTTCCGCACGCGGACGAGAAAATCTGGTAGAGGAAAAATCGATTATCGTGCCGAATTTTAAGGCTACACGAAGCGCGTCGCATTATTCTCTATTCCAATATTCCGGATATGTGTGAACCAAGGTATGGAATATATTTGTGTAATGTAATGAGAATGTGACATGGACTAACAAAGGAACCACGCGAATCTGAAAATTCTGATTTTGATGAAACTTTACACACATATAGATGGGATAAATAGATGAATTTAGAAATTTTTAGTCGCGGCCCAAAAAGATTCTAAGGGATGAAATCACCCTTCATATGTAGAGCGACTTTTTCTCGATATATCTAAAAAAATATTCGAGATATCAAAAAAATGTTTTATACAAAAGTTTGGTAAGAACACTTCTATTTAACCGTATTAATAATATTTTGAAAAAAATTGTTTTAAAAATCTTTGAAAAAAAATTTTTTTTTTAAATTTTATTAATGCAGTTAAATAGAAGTGTTCTTTTGTATAAAACATTTTTTTTTATATCTCGAATATTTTTTTGACATATATCGAGAAAAAGCCGCTCTACATATGAGGGGTGGTTTCACCCCTTAGAATCGTTTTTGAGCCGCGACTAAAAATTTCCAAATTCATCTATTTATCCCCCCTACATGTGCGTAAAGTTTCAACAAAATCAGAATTTTCGGGTTCGCGAGGTTCCCTTGTAAGTCACGAACAATAAATCTCAGGGGAGGGAAAAATTTAGTTCGTATGATCGAGGCTGCGATCAATTAGGAAGATGGGAAATTTGCAAAATTTCGACAACAAAATCCGGATTACGCTTCTGTTTTCGAGCTCCCCAAACTTTTTGGCGCGCATTCAGGTGATACGAGACACCCGCACGACAATACTCGAAATAGTACAACTGCTTTTTAATGGAAATACATATCTCCAACGTTCCTGTACTACCCGCCCGCGCGCTGTCTCGCTTTTGTCAGTTTGCGCTCTCGTCTCTTCAAAGTTACGGGTAGATATCGGGTTTTGTGCTAGCGCCATCAAACTGCTAGTCATGCGGGAGAGAGAGAGAGAGACCGCGCGCGAAACCGGCGGCGCGGCATTTATCTAGCTAACTGAGCCGTGTCTGTCGCCTGGAATTGCGATCCGTGTCCCATTGTACTTAAATAGTCCGAAATGTCGCCGGTCGATTTAATTTCGGGGATACCGGCAACTATTTCCATTTACGGGATTTATGTTTACCGCCGCCGCCTCGCGCAAATTGCTCGTCCGCGAAAAATATCCGCGCGCCGCGCCGGGAGAAATTTTATGACGCTCTATTACGCGCACGCGAGCGAGCGAGAGAGAGGGCCGATTTGTTAATGTTTATTAACTTTCCGGAGCGCGACGAGAGCGAAAATTCTCTTACGCCCGCGAACTTGAGAGCGACTTGGGAGCTGCTTTCGCAGCGTGTTCCAAGTAAAACAGGACGGAGACGATTCTGCGCCCTCCGGCAGTACAATGCTAAGCGCCACTGAAGTGCAGTTTGACGTTTCATCCATTAGGCACAATTCTCGAAATTCTCCACGAGCTTTCCGAGAGAGCGTATGTCAATATTTAAAACCCGAAAAAAATATTTAAGTACGAACAAAGAAGATTGTGAAATTGATATTAAGGGCAAAACACTTATCATGTTTCTTTTACCTTTTTTTTTTATATAATTGACTACGTTTTGATCGATAGTTTTTTTGAGCAAGCTTTTTCGAATTTTATTTATGGTTTGAAGAAAGTGTCAACCTTTTCGGCGACTTTGACATTTGTAATTTAAATGGTAATCTTTTTTTTTTTAAATAAAAAATTGTAACTTATTTAATTCTGAACAGATTAAAAAACTGATAAGAATCGAATCTGTTATCCCCGAGAAAAAGATACATAAAGTCAAAAAATATGATTTTACAGGAGAGATGGCAATTTTTGTCACAACTTCACTTATGTTAGACATATCTTAAAACCATTTTACATAGTTGAAAATATTCAAGAAAAATAATCCGCTTTTAAAACAGAAAAAAGAAATTTGACAATTTGAATTCATTTTAAAGTGAATCCTCCTCGTTAAGAAGACGTCTTATCAAATCGAATTATTAATAAATTGCGCAATTGCGTCGTAAAACATCGCAACGGCTCTCCTTGGGTCAGCAAAATTCTCCAAATTTCTCGAGCGTATGCTTCTGACGCTTAGCGTTGCATCACCGTGTTATATTTTACGCATAGAATTGTACTCGGCGCGTCGAGAGCGTCGTTCAATACGCTTGCAAACATATGACTTCGTCCCGTTGATTCCCACGTGAATCTGCCGTTAGCATTTCGACTGCGGATGCGCATCGCGACTCGAGGAATTCTGAGACGCGTTGCAGAACGACCGAAAATGCACGATTATGCGACGACCGAGAATACAAATATCTTTATGAATTTAAAATAGTCGTCGTAAATTTCCGCGAAAAGATGTAGTGTAGTATACTGTATCTATGTCGTATGCGACGAGATACGTCTTTTTTTCGACGATAAATTTATTTGCCGGCGGTTTATCACCATCGGAATAATAAGAGACAAGGAAAATTCTTCGGATATGAATCTTAATACATACGTGAGAGAGAGAGAGTGCAATATAAATTTTTATTAGTATCTCATTAATATCTAAAATACTTTTTATCACAAATTGTGACGTGACCTAGGCATTTCTGAAGCTAAAATTGTATTGAAAATTATCTACAGTAAAGCTGCAAGAAAAGAAATTTTTTTTGTTAAACTATTGGGTTGATTCATAAATAAGTTCCGCTCTTGATAATTACTAAATCATTTTTCTGAGAAACCATGAATTGTTAAATCGAAACGAAACAATCGCAGCAGATGTATACGTCCAGCCCAACTACAGGAAGTACAAAAAAGAATTACAAAAAGAGCGATCAGCCCTCATCAATCGCAAGAATGTGATTTTGCTACACGCCTGACTACATACGGCTAAAATAACCCAGAAAAAAATTCTGGAGCTTTCGTGATCAGTTCTACCTCATCCTCCTTATTCTCCGGACCTTGTCCCATCAGATTTCCACCTGTTTAGGTCACTCTAAAATTCATTAAATGGAAAAAAAATTTCATAATGATGCTGAGATGGATGAACATGTAAAAACCTGTTTTGCATCAAAACCTCCAAAATTTTTCGAGGAAGAAATTAACTAAATTACAGATATATAACAGATTAAAATTTATTATAAATAATTTCAAATCTAAAATTTCACTTTGTCAAGTAAAACGGAACTTATTTATGAATCAACCCAATATTATATTTTTTTACAGGACGTAGCTTGTTTTTCATTCTATTTTAATATGCGAAGAAATCGAAGGCAAACTCTATCTCGAAACTATTGTCCGGGGCTCCGCAGGGAAATAATTCCATCCGCGGGTTTCGATTCGGGAGACGACGTTTACTTAAATTACGACGGAGAAATCATATCGAAAACCGAATCAATTTTACGCGATAGCGTTTCAATGATGCACGACGTGTATACATATCGCGAGGGGTCGCTAAACCGTTTTCTCCGTATACGCGACCCATTGGGAGAATTTTCCGCCCAGCCTGGGTTTTCCCGGCGCGAGTCGCCGCCGGGCGTTCGATAATTCGCGGCAGAATCGCTCTTTTACGTTTCATAACCGGTAACGTTTTCGCTCGGAAACGCACACCTGCCAGGCAGAACGCGCGCGCGCGCGCACGCACACACACACACACACATACACGCAAAAACAATGACGAATTGTGGGCTAGTGGGACGAGAGCGGGACAGGGCATGATTTAATACACAGGCGATGATTTAACACTTTGTGTGTCGCCCGACACACTCGGTGGCATAAAACATGCAGCGGGCCCCGTGATGAATCGCGCGCGTCTGTTTTGCGCCACGTGGCTCGCCTCTAATTGGCATCATCGCGATTCCATTAAATCCGCCGCCCCGCACGATTCCGCCACGAGCGTCACGACTTTATTAATCCTGCATCCGGCGCGTTCCACCCAGGATCCAATAAACCCTATACGTTTCTTCATCTCGAGGATTTTAAGTAGTAGACGGGAACCCGAGAGACCCGTGTATTAATTTTATATATATATATATATATATATATATATATATCGACACCTTCTTTGAAATTGATACTTTTATATCGATTCTTCTCGTACAGGAGTTTGCTCTCTTGCGAATATATATATGAAACTATTAATGGATTAAATGAGTTCAATTTTTAACCAATATTTAGAGAAATGTATCAAATTTTTGTGATAAATTATTATTCTTTTATAATTATAATTATTTTTATAATTATTATTCTTATAATTATTCTTATAATTATTATTTGTAACAATTTCCCTGCTTAATATCGCCGAATAATTGTATCGATATTAATATCTATATCGATAAAAAATTCTACAATAGTAAAATAGAGATTGACTGCCATCATTAAAATATTTTATAAAATTTTATATTTTTCTTTGAATTATAACGTTCAAAGTGCAATTCTGAGTTGCAATTTTTTCATGTAAATTGAGACACTCTTCGGGATTAATAATTCGCGTATTACTAGAAGATTGACCTTTAATCATCTTTCTTTACGCGCATTGAACATTGTAAACAGGCTTATGCGCGAGCGAATCGCCAACTATCAGAAAGAGAGAAAGAGAGAGAGAGCAGCTTTAACTCCCATCTCTTGACAATGTTAAGACAACGAGGCGCAAAAGCGCGCGTAATCAAAAAAAAAAGAAAGAGGACGGACGTTAATTTTCGGGCAAACGGCGCGAACGTAATTACCGGCCGCCGCGATCGAGAAACTCGTAACCGCTCATTATCATCTCCCCGTTAAAAAGTAAGTTTCTCTCCCCGTCACTATTATCTACTCTCTTTCTCTCCCTCTCTCTCTTTCTTTCAGCTTTTACGGGAAGAGATAGCTTTCTAATGGACGCCGATCTCTCGTATGCGGGGTTTCGCGCCGCGAACACGCACTCTCTTCCACGAAGTGGACGCGTCTCCTCTCCCTCTTTCGCTCGATTCGGGGCCCCTCGATCCGGATCCCGAAATTATTAGCTTCTGCGCGGACCCGGGCCCGGGAGCCCGTATATACGCGGCAAAAACTGCATAACCGATGCAAGGTGCGACCAATCATTTTTGGGGGTCGGGAAGAAATTGCCGGGCAAGCTGTGTGTACGCCGTTCCCTTCGAGAGAGAGAGAGAGAGAGAGAGAGAGAGAGAGAGAGAGAGAGAGAGAGAGAGAGAGAGAGAGAGAGAGAGAGAGAGAGAGAGAGGGAACATCGTGGCAGCGAACACCTGCTGCTCTCGGCCCGGTATTATACGACGTTTTCGCTCGTCCCATCCTTTTCTTTCTCGTCCCAGCCTCTCTGCCTCTCTCGCCTCGTGCTTCAACATTCCCGAAGTATCCCGGCGCGACCCCGTTAACTTTCCCGTGGACTCTGTCGTCGTATTGGCACGCGCGGAACCCCGTTTCAGGGGCGTGAGAAGATCTAGGACTAGCGACGGGATTAAGTGTCTTACAAAGTCCTCTTCGATCGAACCTCGCGGGTATTCAATCTAAAATTTGAATGTAACTGTTCTAGATTCGATTACTTCGCAAGTACAATATATGAAATATTACTTCTTATAATTATTATTCGAATCCTAGAAAATGAAACTTGATTATTGGCTTCGCATCGGATTTTGAAGTACGTATTGAACTCGATCCCATCCCTACGTTAGGACGGGATGGATCGGCCATTTAGCCTAACCTAGGGAGTTTAGTAGTTTTCCTCTCTCCTCTTCCGAGAGGTTATCACTCATCTCGCCGTCTTTCCCCGTCGGACACAATGTCTCCCCATTGGCGTCTCGTTGTCGACCAGATGGCGGTCGCATTAAAAACTTTTCGCGATTATGATTTCCCCGATTTCAATGGGTCGGACACGTGTGCCATCCGGCGGGAGCCATCTATTATATTTTCGCGACGCGACGGTTTTTAAAGCCCGCGTGTTTCTAGTTTTATATGCCTCTTCGAGGCCGCGACCTAATTTGCGTGTGGTGGGTTTTTCTGCGATAATATCCTCCCCTTCCTCGTCAGTTTGCGGTGACATAATACGAGCTCTCGTAAAAAAAAAGTGTGTCGCGCAATAATATAATAAAATTATCAGAACTGTGGGAGCGCCGATAAAAACTCGCCCCCTCCCTCTCCCCCTTAATATAATACTAACGTCTGATGGAAAATCGATTTCGCTTTTGGAAAGTCATAAATTGCGGCGCTGAACTTGTAGACTAGAGTAATGTTCAACTTTGACCCCTTTTTTTTTGTTTCCTTTCTGCCGTAGCTTAAAACGTGATAAAGCGAAAACAAGAGTACATGGATGTATGCAGCTAGTACATTTACTATCGTGGTATTACTTTTATAAGTTGTTTTATCAGACTTTCAAATAACGAAAGAATTTTCTAGATATTAATGTAAAAAAGAAATTAAAGATTATAGGTACATGTACATATTATTGGGTTGATTCATAAATAAGTTTCGTTTTACTTAACAAACTGAATTTTTACATTTAAATGTATTTACAATAAATTTTAATTGTTATATATTTTTCATTAAATAAAACTTGTTCCCATTTAGCCGGTAATTTATTAATTCCTTCCTCGAAGATTTTTGGAGGTTTTGATGCAACAAAATTTTTTACAGATTTATCGTTCTCAGCATCATTATGAAAATTTTCTCCATTTAATGAATTTTGGAGCGACCTAAACAGGTAGAAATCTGATGGGACAAGAAGTCCGGAGAATAAGGAGGCTGAGGTAGAACGGATCACAAAAGCTCCAGAATTTTTTCCTGGGTTATTTTAGCCGTCGGGCTTTGTCGTGTAGCAAAATCACATTCTTGCGATTGATGAGGGCTGGTCGCTTTTTTTTTGCAATTTTTCTTGTACTCGTAGTTGCTGCAAGATACATCTGCTGCGATTGTTTCGTTTCGATTTAAAAACTCATGGTTTCTCAGAAGAAGTGATTCAGTAATTATCTACAGCGTAACTTATTTATGAATCTCAACCCAATAAGAAGGACAATGTATCTAATACTGTTCGCAGCTTTAAAAGTAAAATCAAATAATTCTCGAAAAAGTGTTTACGCATCTCCAAAAGAATTAATTTCCTTAATTTTTTAATTCTCACTTCATTTATTAGGATTTAATGTTTAAATACGCGTTTGAATTTCCTCCAGAATAATCTCAATAAATATGTAATTGTAATACGATGGTTCTATTTCAGCACGAGATATATAAACGCACAACAGAGCGTACTATGAAGTCGGAAACGCAAGCTCCGGTCAACTTCCGTCCGGTCGGAAGAAAACCGTATGTCGCAATCTCGATGAAGCTCGCAGTGACCTGATCCGCGCGATGCACTTAAAAGATTTTCGCGAAATGCCTCGGGCGCAACAAAGTCCTGAATGGCGTAATTGCAATTGGACAAACAACGTCAGAGGTCCCCTTCTGCCTCGATCTTTCCCCTCTTTGCCCCCCCCCCCCCCGCTATTATTCTTTAACTCTCTCGATATGTTCTTCGCTCCCTTTTTCCCGCATCTCTCTCTCTCTCTCTCTCTCTCTCTCTCTCTCTCTCTCTCTCTCTCTCTCTCTCTCTCTCTCTCTCTGTCTGTTTCGATTTATCCTTTTATTCGTCTATATGTATCTCTCTCTCTCTTGCTCCATCTCACCGTTGCACCAACCGGAATCTGATCGTAAAGGTCAAAACGACTGTCCCTGATTGATTTACCCACGGTCAATACACGGTGAAGAATTGTTTGAGAGCACCATCGATTCTCCGTCTCCCTTTCTCTATCTCTCTCTCTCTATCTCTCTCTCTCTTCCTCTTTCTCTCCCGAGCATCCAATTCCCGTATCCAATGGAGAGCTGTCCCGGCGAACAGTACTTATTCCTGACGCTATCGTTCAAGTTGGAATAAACCCCCCGATTGTTCCGGATTGCCGCGAACGTTCCTTTCCTCCTTCGATCGTACATTAAACCGTTCGCGCTCCGCCGCGAAACGCGATCCAACTTCTTCCTTCGGTTCCGCCAAGGCCGTCTCCCTCTCGCCTCCTTACCCCCTTCTCCCTCCCCCCCTCGTACCCCTATTCGCGACGGGGGGAGAGTCGTTAAGCTCGGGGACTATCGCTTTTGGGATGGGACAGAACCTGCATCTCGCGTACTCCGCCGAATCATCTCAATCCATTTCCGAATGGCCGTATATTTCCCCCCCGGTTACACCCCCTCCCCCCTCCCCCCTTTTCTCCTCTATCTTGTTTCCTCGATAACGGCGCGTGCCCCCGAGATTGCGGTAAAATATCGCAGGACCGACGGTTTTATGAGCCACGTCAGAAAGGGATAAACTGCGACTGTTCCGTCATTTCGGCTTCCCATCCTGGCTGTTGTTCTCCGCCGCCTATTATCTGATCTATCTATCTATTTCTATCTATCTATCTCTCTCTCTCTGTCTGTCTGTCTGTCTGTTTCGCCATTGTCGTGGAGAAAAACGTATGACCGGGCCGGGAGGGTTGCGTCGCGTGTGATTTGTGACGCTCGTCGAAGAGAAAGTTACGCCCGAATACGCACGAGGGGGGGGGGGGTGGAGGGTGGAGGTGGGGGGTTCTGTCTATTTACGCGTTTTATCCCCCCGGACGAAGAGCAATTTCGTTTTTGACATCGCGACATCGGACTTCTTTCTCGAATGCTGCTGCTGCTGCTGCTGGCTCGTCGGACAATTTCGGAAACGAGTTCGGCTCGTATCGCGGAGTTTCGCGGAAGCGAAAAATAACGTGCCCAGAGGGCCCAGACACAATAAAATACCGGGATGCCGCTCTGCGTCCCTTCCAACTTTTCAATACGTCGAAATAAACGATTTCCCTTTCACGACTTCTGGAACAGAAAAAAAAAAAAAATATGTCCGTTTTCCCTTGGAAAAGTATCATCAATTTCATCCAACGTCATTACGCTCGTTTGGCATTCCGATTGTTTGTACTTCCTATTCGAAGATTTGAAAAGAAAAAAAGCGAACGATAATTCTCTCCGATCTACTTTAGGAGTCTCTCTCACTTTAGGAATAATAAACGTGATATTGCTCCCTCTCGCTCTCGTTTTCCCCGATATGCGAACAGATAATAAGAAAGGAATAAAAGAGACGTTTTACGAGAGAAAGAGAGAGAGAGAGAGAGAGAGAGAGATGTAAAGAATCATTTCGACATTATATGATTGATAACAAATAAAGTACAAAGACTAAGGAATATTCGTTCAAACGAATGTCTGTGTTGTTTATCGACGCATGCACTGTTTACTGTGGGATGTGAAAAGTTGTATTTACTCTTCCTCCCTCTTATACACATTTTCCATCGAGCCAACAGTTATCTCTCGATCGTAGCATTTATCGTAATAAATATTTCTTGTTAAAAATATTTTATAATCCCTTCAGACACACATATATTATAATGCACATATTTTTTTCAAAAATTACTTAGATTTGAGATTTCAGCTATACACAGTGCCATTAATAATATAAACGTCTCATCGCTTTCAATTATTTTATATATACAATTATTTTGATTTCTTTTTTATTACTAAAATATTACAAAGCGTCGTATATTTCTTTTAACGCCATGTATTATTTAATAAACTCCAAAATTAAAAAAAAAAAGAAATGTCTGTCGATGCGTAAAAGTACAACCATGTATCGACAAACACAATATGTCATTTAAAAAAAAGACATTATTTACATATCATTTTAAGAATTATATAGCTTGAGACAATCATTCAGAATAAGCGCGTTACCATCTTTTTTATGCTTCGAAGATAAAGATAGAAAATTTATACCTAATGAATAATATTATTCACTATTAGATACTTAAAAACAGCTGTTGAGCTGTCAAAAAATACGCAACCTCTGCAATGTATTATACATGATTGGTCTTCGTTCTGTCAAAAGGAATGCTATCATACTCGTGTTTTGTTTCTAACGAATGAATTTTATGTTTTATATTTTTCAGATTTTATTTAAATTTATATGGAAAAAGAGTTATTTTTTTTTATCTTGCATCAATCTTTGTGTATTTTTTTTTTCTCCGCAAAACATCCAGATTTTCTAGACAGAGCCTCTCGATCAAGAATGAACGCATATTTTCTCAAATTTCTCTCTCGATTGCAATGCCAATGATGAACATGTTGCTGCATTTTCGGGCAACCAATTTCCATTTACCGTTGGCGTAGTAATTATTTCCTCGAGCTCACAAAATGGAGAGAATGGCACACCGCGAAAACTTTTCTGCTCTCCCATACGTCGGAAGTTACTTTCCGAACTTTTGCATAATGCTGACCGAGTATATATACGTGCATGTATGTGTGTGCTGGCGATCGTACAAGTTTAGTACGAGCGTACGTGCGTTAAGGGATCGTCGCGTAAGCGACTACTTTCCAAGCAGTTGCCGAAATGCAATTGTGCGCGACGGTGTGGTCCGCGATAACGGAAATCGTGACATACGTCTTTTTCTCTTCCGGTTCTATCTCGGTGTAATCGAGACGACACGATCGACGGAATCGTCTTACTTATTCGAACTTTCGGGGCGGTTCGATTCGTGCATTCGGGTTAGCCGGAGAGCTGCCAGGATCCACTGCGTGTTTAATCGAGCGACGTTTAATCGAACGCGATTTCGGGACGTCGATTTTCGTATATGCGAGCGAATTAACCCTTCTGTCGAAAACACGCGGTTGGTGTCCATACATCGATGAAAAATTATATGCATTGACACAAGGGGTTAAACCCAAGTCGGGCTAGTCAAATTTAAGGACGCACGTTAACGCAAGCTATGGGCGGCTGAAAGGAAAGTCGATCTCGTAAAAAAAAGGGGGAAAAAAAGAATTCCAGAAAAGCGCTAAGCGAACCAAGGTTTGAAGTTTCTGATTACTTTGTAAGCCTCAATTCAACTTGGGCCATTACGAATTACGTTATTCGTGCCCGAATCCTTTCGGAGTCCGCGGAAAAATGTCGCGAGGCGACGGACGTTTCCCGGGAAGAGATTCCGAGTGAGACTGCCATTAAGGAGGAATTAAACGCGACGAATATTGTTTTTGTTCGGACTTGTCGCAAGCCTCGGTCGCTCTCCAATTACCCGACTAATCCCGCAAAAAGTCCTCGCGGATTTCGCCGCCGGCTCTCCGCGTGTACTCTCGCTAAATTTGCAGGAAAACCCGAAATTCGCGGTCGGGTGATAAGCGGGGAAGGGGAGGGGGAGGGAGGCGGGACGTAACCCCGATCACTATTTAAATTCAACTGCGCGAACTATGTTAATTTGACAGGGAGAGAGAGAGAGTCGCGTCAAACGAAGCGGAAAATCTAGTAACAGTTTTCAGGGGCGGATCCAAAGCTTTATCCGGTGGAGTTGAAGCGAGTTCGGAGGAGGGTTAGATGGCGGGCAAGAACAAAGCTGCGGAAGAAGAGATAGTAAAGAGGGCTTGAAAAAAAATTTATCGAGCGCCGCGGTACTTAACTGCAGGCACCGCTCTAAACCAGTTCGCGAGAAATTCCTGAAGATCTTCTTCAGGTATGCCTGTCGCGATTCCTGATTTCGTCGCGAACGTCTCTTATGAACACGTTTTGCTTTTTTTTTTTTTTTTTTGAATCGCACCTTTATTTTTTAAAACCACGCAACATTTTCCTTCGAGTTCTTATATATTTCTAATTATATATGAAAAATGCGTGTATATGAAAAAAGAGATGTTTTATTTAAAGAAAGATTTGTCTTTCGACTATCTAGTGATAATTATGCCGGCAATTCTAGAGCACAACTGACACTCACTGACTTTAAATTCTCATAACGATATTCTACTCTAGCTGTCACACATGTTTGTCGCTGATCTTCCAAAAATAGGTATGGATGTCACACATATGTGAGTCAGACGACGTGTTGAAAAGAAATAATTAAAAGAGTTCTATACATATTTTGAGTACACATTGTGTAGAAAATGTCGTAAGCTTTTTCTTCAGTCAATATCCACAGTATAGTCCCAGTGGTTCTCAATTAGCTAAAAACTGTGGACCCCCTACTTTAAAAAATTTTGATATCCGTATAGTAGTTTACCTATGCGAAGTAAATTTTTGGGAGAAAACGTGGGGTAGCGAGATTTAAAAAACAAATTTAATTTTACTAATTTTTATTTAGAATAAATAAAAATTTAATTTAACATCTAAAGTTGCTTTGGGTACTCGTTCATTGACAGAAGAGTTATAGGCGGAGTTTGACTGTAATCATATATATGTATACGCATATTATTTCCGCGTAAAACGTGAACGTAAATGCGCGTCTACAATTCTTACGCAACTTTCAGCATTATTTCGAGGAGAAATTTACAAATATCGTAATCTCTCTCTCGCGCAGCGCGAGTGAATTCGTAAAACGGTGTAAAATGTCGAACGCGCCTTTATAACGCGTTGCTTTCGAAACACGTCGGACCGAGAAGTGGCATACACAACGTTACAACGTGGATCCTTTGACGCAGTGTTTCCTCTGAAATCGTAGAATTCAGCATGAAGGAAAAGTCTGGCTCGGAAAATCCCTGAATAAAAGAACGACCGTGTGAAAAAAAGCGGGATAAATTATCATACAGTCGTACGAAAGAATTAGAGATCGGTGCAGCGCGCGTGTCTCTATATATGTATGTGTATATGTGTGTGTGTGTGTGTGCAAAAGTTAAAAACACAAAGGAAAAATATAGCTGACGGCAAGAAAGGAGGAGCAAACGCCGTAGATTACGTTCTTTCGACTTAATACATAATTTCGCAGTGTTTCGTGGAGAGAGACCGGGGCTGGTTTTATTGTCTTTCTCTCTCTCTTTCTGCTCTTTCTTTTTTCGCAGTCGCGGAAAATAGGAGCGAGGAAAATGTGAAAGAGCCCCCCCCCCCCGGCCATCCATCCCGGCAACGACGACGACAGGACACGGAACTACGTCACTAGCCCCTCGACAAATCCTCGGGCTCGTTTGCACGAAATGACTCTTACATCTTGTCGAGCTTGAGATAGCTCAATCCCGTATCAGGGGGATCACCGACCGCCCGGGGATCGCGGGGGGCCTGGCGGGAGGGGGGAGGGGAGGGGGGCGAACGAAACAAGCCCCCCCGCGCGTTTCTCCCCGCGCAACCTCGTGTTTATCCGAGATTTAATTTTCAGTCGCAGAGAGAGAGAGAGAGAGAGAGAGAGAGAGAGCGTGTGTGTACACTGCCGCAGGAATGTATATCCAATTCCGCGCGCGATATCACGCGGTATATTACAGTTTGCAGTTACGTTGTAAATAGTTTATAATCCCCCGCTGCAGCTAACACGATGGTTATTATTAGCCAGTTTTGGGGATTCGCTAATACCGAAAATGTACATAACATACGTTTTCCGAATAATGAAACACAATTAACACACCGCATCGAAAATTTCTTTACGTCGTTTAATTTGATTTTCGACGAATATACTCGTCGTTTCGCTCTTTCGAGATATCGGTTGGAAATTTATAATTGAAAAAATTAAAAAAAAAATAGATATTCCCTTTCGTCAGTTGAAACGTGTATTCGACGTCAGTAGACGTATCATAGTTTAAGATTTTATCATTTATTTTCTCATTTTTTAACCCTTCTGTCAATGCATAATTTTGCAATGTATACATCGAACATTCTTTCCCGTTATTTTAGAAGGTTTCCGAATACAAAGGCTCTTTATATTTTGTTTCGGGCGGAGAAAAGTTCCGACACATTTTTAACATTCAAGTTGCTTGGTTATCCGTTCACTGACCGAAGGGTTAAAATTATCATTTATTTCCTCATTTTTATTTTAAAGTCGGCACACGTGGATAAGGCACAAATATCGTTCGAATGTGTCATACGCGTTCGTACGGCTATTTTAAAATTGCAGTTGCCGCTTTTGCAAAATTTCCGACGTCACGTCGCACATATCGCGTTAGAAAGAGAGAACGAGGACAGAGAGAACGCGCTTATTATTATTTTCGATCGCACGCTCTCTCTCTCTCTCGCTCTCTTTCTCGCGTATTCGATGCGAGAGACGGAAAGAGAAAGAGAGAGAAATATTTTTCAATTCGCGTACACAACTTCGTGCCGCGAACGAACGCGAACTTTACATCGTCGATTCTCGCGCGCGCGCGACGGTGTTTACCAAAGAATCAACTTTATCCCACCATTTCCAGGGGACTGCATGCGAAAATGTCAACTTTATATTGCTACCGCGCATCGCCCAGATATTATACATATCGCGATATCGGTGCGTTTTCTCGACGGGATCGAATACGCGTTGACCGCGAGAGGGGGGCAGAAGGGGGGTTGAAGGGGGGTTGAAGGGGGGAGGAGAGCCGATCGAAACGACAAATCCGCGCGTATGCTCGCGCGATATCGTAGGAGCTTTTACACGGGTCGTGGCGTGATTTCGCCATGAAAATCTGCATAAATCGACGATTCCAAATTCGCGTATGTCGTAAACGCGACATTTAGCCTCTCTGTTTTTTTTTTTTTTTTTTTTTTTCGTCGCCCCCACCACGTGAAATCCGCTGCATTTCTGCAGTCGAGCCGCTTGTGACCCGTGTTATATATTTCCTTGATAATAACAACAATTTAATTATTATAATTATTATAATGTGTTAATTATTATAATTGTGCGATAATGAGTTTATCGGGGAGAGACAGGATTGGGAGAGATCGAATTAACGAATTCTCTTCATTATATTCCCCGAATCCTGTTCATTAACTCTACTAGGGACTGCGATAACTTGATATCATTTTTCCGCATCGACGAACAATCGCGATTGCACTAGTCTACAAATGTGCCAAGTTTCGTAGGAATCTTTGGATATTTCAAATTGGCAGAAGTTTCTCTGTGAAACGTGACGGCTGTTACCTTTTACTGCGATTGTTATTTGGTCAGCGAATTTAAAAAAAAAAAACTGCAAATATAAAGCTATTTACAGTTTCTTAACTGCCGCACACAATCTCTTTTTTATACATACAGCCTGATGTATGAGCGCGTAAATTACACAAAAGGCTTTCATTAAACAAGTTATTTTTATCCGCCTGCACTTTTAAACATGTTATTCAACATGTTATTCTTGCGTTTTTTCTTTTTTTTTCACCCGCATGCATTTACGATATGTAGCAAACAACAAGTGAGAGAAATGATAAAATTAAACTTGTATGTGCTAATTATAAAGTTAATTAACGAGAGAGCACTCTCGAAGTTTGCCTTGAAAACAATTATAATCGATATATATCGGGTTTTGATATATTACGAAACGCGCTACGGTCGATTATTACATGCTGATCAATCACTGTACCTGTTACCCTATTCGCATTCTGGGTTTTATCGCATCCTGTCGCGCTAAGGGACGGTTAATAAATAATGTGCCGCTCATTAACGGATGATTAATAGAACTTGAGCGAGAGGAGAACACATGTCGGTCACGCGGAGTGCATCATACTTTCATCTCTCGCGATGCGTCGAAAATTAGGCGAACGGCGTTCGTGCCGCGAGTTTGACAGCTCGCTGTGCTGTCGAGAATAAATGAAAATCGAAATCGCGATCGGCGATGATCTCCTCCTGAGGAGAGGGCGCGCGCTGATTGCGCGCTCGTTAGCGCAAAATTGCCTTCGTGAAACGCGCGCGGCGACTTTAACGATCGCAAGAAAGGAACGGAAATCGAAGACGCACCGACTCTTAAACTCTGCGCGCGCGATTTCTAAGCCGACGACGTCGGCTATCTCGTTGCACCTTCATTAATGGAAAACTCGTCTCTCCGAAAAATGCGAGAAAAACCGCATGCCAACCGGACGTGTCGTTTCGCACGGTTGTCGGAAGTGAAATCGCTAGGGAGGCAAAAATATGTCGACATATTTTTCGATAATTACTTCTCTTCACAATTTGCTTTTCATCGATTCCATCATAATATTTCTATTTAATTTTTATACTTGCATTTTGATATCAATCTTTTAAACTGTAAGCTGAATAGTTTTTGAACGTAACTTTTTTTCAGAAATATCAGTGATTTATAATTTATTATTTATAGTGATTTATAAATTTCTGCTATAAATCCTACTTGAATAACTTGTGATGTAAAATTTTATTTATTATTGCTGAATTAGAATCTTATTTATTATTGTTGAATGAGAATTCAGTATAAAAAAAATGAACATTTTATATATAAAAAGCGTTCAAAAAAATTTATGAGAAAACATTTAATATAATAATTATTGATATGTCTTTTCTGACATTCATAAAGTTTATTTTGCACTATCTCTAATTTGCGACAGAATTCTATTTATTTTTAAATGCCGTATATCTTGATACATATATCTGCATATGATACGATAATTCCGTAGATGTGTATATTATTATTATATATAATATATATTTTTATTATATATATATATATGAATCATCTAGAATAGACTTAGCGAGCGATTGAGAACGCGTTCTCAATTTTTGTCCCGAAATTACATCTTTAATCAAAAACGCGCACTCGACGTCCGGTTAAACGAGAGACCTAATTGTTCACCAAGCATGAAAAGCGTGTGCGTGGCGCGCGCGAGCAAACTCGAAACGCGTCCGGATCGGCGTAAACATTGAATCGAAACACCCATGGGAGAACAATTGGTGCGGGGTCGTCGTTCTACGCGTCATTCGACATCAAAGAGCAACCTCGCCCGACTGTGAAGAGCCGAAATCTACATAGCATGTTTCCCCCTTTCTCCCCCCCCCTTCCCCCTCCCCCTCCCCCCCGGTCCGTCCGCGAACCACGTAACGCATTTAAAAATCATTTGTACGAGAGTCCGCGCTCAACGAGACCTATTGTGCGCGCACACTTTTCACGTTCTTTCTCTAAAATGTGTTCCGTGGCCGAGAGAACCACGTAGCTTTGTGAGCCCGACATTCGTCTTTCGCCTACGGGGCGGGAACGGCGCCCTTACAACGTGTAGGGCAGCACTTTTGTTAATGGACGTCGCGTTCGGTTCGCAGACCCGCCGTCGTATTCGCTCTTAATGGACTTTATCTATTCAACGGAACAAGTATTAATAACACTGCGCGGTCAGAGGGTCCCGGCTGTAAGCGATACTTTGAATATGGATAGGGTTACGTTTGTTTTGCTGGATGATGGCGGGTGTACATACACGTTACACAAGTGGAGTTAATACTACCATCAACGGGAGGCTGATTGCTCCGACAGATTGATCTTTGCAATCTAATGCTGTCAACGGGCTTTAATTTCAATCTTTTCGAAAAAAAAAAGTGTGTGGTTTTAATTATATTTTTTTAGGTGTTTTATGTATATACTTTATATAAAAAAATTTTTTACACACACATACACAAAAGTTATATATAAAATAACTTGTGACTTTTTATTATAAATTTCAATAATTTTTTACATTTGAAAAAAACTTGATGTAATTTCAATCTGTTCGAAAAAAAAGTGTGGTTTTAATTATATTTTTTAAGTATTATATATACTTTAAAAAATTTTTTACACACACATACACAGAAGTTATATATAAAATAACTTGTGACTTTCTATTATTTTATCACTGTAAAAACTTGATGTAGGAACTTTATTTATTATTGCTGGATACAAGAATCCGGTGGATGAATATTTTTTGTACATAATTTAAAAAAAAAACATGCATTTTTATTCTCTTATTTAATGTAATTATTGATGCTTTTCTTCTGACTTCAGAATGATGAACGATTGAAGATGCATTTTCTTCTTGAATTATCAAAGATAAAAATTAATTCACTCTTAATTATTTGAATTGTGCAATAGAGATTATGGAGATTACTTAACCAAACATTATTTTAAAACACGTTGTTCAATTATAAAATCTGACGCAATCCAAGGATTTTTACAATTCAAGCGTTCGTTTATTCGTTGCATTCTCGATACGTTCGTACGCGTATTACGCATCACGTAATGCATTCATCGCCGAAAACTTGCGGTAGAGAATGTATCTGCGGACGAGAGCAAAAAATGCATGCATGTGCGAACAACGCGAACCTGTCCGTTTACACGAGAAAGATGCACGGTCGGCTCAACTTGTATCCGTATCCGCTTAAATGACAAATGGTAGCGTGTAGAATGTGTGTATGCGTATATATATCGGATACACTCGGTTTTACCGAGTCTCGAAACGCGCTCGATCGGGAATGTAACCGAAATTAGAACGCATTTTCACAGAGAGGCAACGGTATCCAACCTCCCCCCCTTCCCCCCCCTTTGTGTCGTTTCGCGATTTTCTATATTTATTTTCCTTCCGAATTACACTCTTCAAATCTCGATTCAGAAAACAGCACGTCGCGATTCAATAAACACATCGCGCAAAATGGAAAACTGTACCTCTCTCTCTGAGTTGTATCAATCGACGATTTATACATTTCGAACACTCTTGTTCGCTCATCTCTCTTTTTACATATACATTTTCGATTAATTTTTTTTCTGCATCCTACATCCGTGTATCGACACACGTAAAAAGCCGGACGTGGCACAAAAGTGACTACACAAATGAGAAGCATCTTTTAACGAGAAATAAATGCGGTATCTTTTTAGAAACAAATGGTCGGATTGTGTTGTCATTTACACTGAGTTTTACATTGTTTACGAGATCGATTAATCTCTTTAACTCTTCTGTCAATGCATAATTTTTCACCCTTCAATGTATGAGTACCAATTTTTTCTTCATAGCAGCTACTGGACATCGAACATTCTTTCCCGTTATATTTTAGGAGGTTTCCGAATAAAAATACTTTGTACTTTGTTTCGGACGGAGAAAAGTTCCGACACATTTTTCACATTTAAAGTTGCTTCGGGTACCCGAGTATCCGTTCATTGACAGAAGGATTAAAACTGTTACAACGAAATCGCGCGTCATTTTCTCGTCGCTCGCGCGATCGCAAACGCGAGATAATTCATCATTAGATTGCATTTATCTAAATTGGAACATCGCGGTGCTATAAATTATTCCTCAGCATTCTCTCTCTCTCTCTCTCGAGACCCTAATCTCGACATCTTGGGATATTCTCCGGCGAGCGGATAAAGCCGTTCGAGCGCGCATATCTGAAATAATGATCTCTGTTCTAGCCGAGGGAAAATCATCGAAACCTAACTGCACTGAGAGACAAATCTGTACGCGCCTTACGTTGTTATTTCCTGCGGGAATCGCATCGGAAATAACGAAAAAGAGCAGCGACTCTCGTAAATAAAAAATCGACTTTGTTTCGATATGTCATTATCTCTCTCAGAGAATCGCGAAAATTACCGATTCCAATTATGCGTTATCCGATCGTGTGTCTTTTTTTCCTTACTCGAAACCTTCCATTCTCTTCTTCTTTATAATTTTCTTACCCCAAAATAATCAAATTTCGATTACACGGAGTGCTTCTCTTTCCGATTAATTCAATACCGATTAACTTTCCCATTGAATTAATCGACTGCGTCGATTATCTCAAGCTATCAAATACATATTATTTGCTTCCAGTTTATTAGTTTTTTTTTTTTTTTTTTTTTTTTTTCAGAGAGAAAGAGAAGGAGAGAGAGAAACAGAAAGAAAGAGAGGTAAAATAAATATATTTTTTCATACAAAAATATATTACATTTTAACGCGACTCCGTCAAAAACGAATATATGTATATGTATAATAAAATAAAATACATAATAAATAAAGTTTTAACGTGTTGATTTTTAAAATGTCATTTTTTTATATCAAAAATATTCCATCTCTCAAAGAAATAAAATATAAAATAATCTGTTATAGCATTAGTTAGATGTAATATTCATTGATCAAGTTATATTCTATTCTATAATCAATCTTTTATAACCGGTTAATCGATACACGGTCAATTCGCCCGATGAATTGGCCGTCAATTGTGCCGTTTTCGTCTATATTCCCATTTCTGCCTCGAGCTTCTCGTCTTTTCCGCCGCTCTCTCATTGGCTATACGATAGACTGCGAAATTTTCCCTCTCGTTCAGCAACGTACAATCGACGAATCTTTTTGTTTGTCGGCGAAACGGAATCGGCGCGGCGCGGCCTCTCCGACGATTTTCAATTCCGCTATTTTCTTCCGTTTTTCCCGACCTCTCTCTCTCTCTCTCTCTCGAATTTTTCCCTCTCGCTCCCGCTTTGTCCGCTCGCGTCAGGCCGGCCAATTTCGCGATTAAGCGATCTGACGCTCGAACGGCCTCGGTAATGACGGTAAAAAAAAAAAAAGCAAGAGGACGAAGGAGGAGGAGGATAGAACCGGTTCGCGGTTAAGACCGATTCAACCCTTCTGTCAATGAACGTATCCAAAAAGCAACTTTAAATGTTACAAATATGTCGGAATTTTTCTCCGCCCGAAACAAAATACCTCCTAAAATATAACGAGAAACAATGTTCGATGCCCAGCAGTTAAGTTGCTATAAAGAAATTATCGCAGTGCAATGTGTCGAAAACACGCGATTGGTACCCGGATACCACATCGATGGAAAGGTGAGAAAATTATACATTGACAGAAGGGTAAAAGCGGAAAAGAAGAGAGGTTTCGCGCGCGGCGATATTATAACGAAAGCTGACCGCGCGCGACAAATGCCGTCTCGACACTTCCGGTTTGTTTTCTCGCGGAAAATTGTGTTTACATATTGCGTTACCGGATCATGTTGTTTCCCCGTCGATCGAGATGTCCATGGCCCTCCGGGCCCGGGTCTCCGTCGGGATCGATTCGCTGAATAAACAGAGTCCACCGAGCGACGAAAGCGAGGCTCATCGATCCGAATTAATGACGCGAGAGATTTACCCGGAGTACCGCTTCACCCGGACAAGTGCTCTTTAACATCTCTTTATTCCGTCCCGATTGGTCGACTAGATCACAATTACCATCCACGTGCGGCTCCATACAATGTATTCATGACCTAAAACTCCGTGCACATGTCCAGGGTCTGGGTTAATCTAGGCGATCCCATCGTTCCAGTGCAATTTTCGTAATTATAATATTAAAAAGTAATATTAAGAAGATCAAAGAGCACACACATTTTTACAAGAAATAATCTCTTTTTAGTTCTATGATAGACATTTATTTGTTTTTAGGCTGAACATATTCTAACGATATACTTGATTTTAAATTCGGAGTTAAAATTGTAAAAAAGATTATTTTGACGTTATTTCATTATACGAGATCATGTGATGTGTATATATTGAAAAAATTTTATTTCATTTAAAATTAAATATATTATTAGAATTTTCAGTTTTCGAAAGTCTTCATTTGTTGTGGTTAAAATTAATATTTTCGATTATATGTATATTAACATTTTTACGGGAAAATTATTGAAATTAAGCTATTGAAGATTACGGACAATCTATCGAATATTCTTTATTTATTTAAATTTATGAGTTTTTTTAGAACACACTGTATTCGAATGTGAATCAAAACAATTTCAAAATAATGAAATCAACATAGTAAATATTTAAATTAAAAATTTTTGGATTTTTGCGGAAAAAGAATGTCTTTAGTATATTGGATACTAATGTTAAAAAAATTGACATATACATACATATAATATAGTGGCCTTAGAATAATATAATAAATAAATATAATTAATTACAACCTTTTTATATGATATCAGAGAATCAATATTTGATTATTAATATCTTATTAATTTTAATCGCAACAAATGTTTTTTAAAGATTAAAAGTTCTAAGACTGTATTTAATTTTGAATAACTTTTTCCTAATACATACATACTGTAACTATAATAGATTACATTAAAATAGCTCTTTTTACACTTTCTATACAACTTTTAACCTAAATTTTCGCAAAATTATGATATAGTTGAGCATTTTTTATTCCAAAATAGTATATCGAACATAAAAATACTACTAAGGAGTACTTACATTTTTTCTCAAGTTCCTTACTCGACTTTGTGTATTTTGTATTTCAATCTATTTTTTCTAGCTCACAAAAAAATGCGAAAAAATCCGTACATGGTTTTCGGAACTATTCCTCTGGATATTATAATACAGAATAAATTAAGAGGACATACTGTATCAAAGACGCATTATAGGTTTTCGATCTTATCCGCAGATTAAAAACAAGTTAAGTTTTAAGAAGTACTTTTTGTAACTAACTAAATAATCCATTCATCTTTATTCCAATAGAGTTTCAATTCAAAACGTATTAGATATTTAATATCGAAAATTAAAAAGTGAAGTCGGATAATATTTCGTTAAAGGAAATCAATTTCCGGTTGGTGAAGAAACGTGTCGCTAAAGAAAAGTAACTCGAATATCCTGTACGATTGTCGCCTACCGAAAATACAAATGGAGAAAGTAATAATATACCAAGGTATTATAATGCTTTTGGTACGTATATTACAACGTCAACGCGCTCGTAACTCGAGTATGATCGAGGATAAATAGGCGGTATCGGGAAATGTCCGGGACTCTTCAAAGGACTTTTCTTCGCGCGACAAAGGACTTTTTCGCAGCTCTGGGAGATCTCACGGGGAGGGAAATCCATGAAAATTCCATTCCGTAGAGAATTCTGAAAAGCTTTGCGCCGCGTGTAACGCAAATGTAATTACAGCACCGCCGGACGCCCCCGCGCGCGGGGCGGCGAAAGAGGGGGCGGGAAAGGGGGGAGGGGGGAGGGGGTGGGAACGCGAAGCATATAGGGAAACGCGCGTAAACAGTACGGTTATTGATTGCGAAAAATCACTCCTGGCCAAATGTGCGGCTCAGTAGTATAACGGCACAGAGCGGCGGCAACAAGACCCACGCAGCCGCGGAATACCAAGTTTGATTGGATCCCGGCTCTCTCTCTGTCCGGAGCCGATCGTTCCCCGATCGTTAATTCCGTCGACCGGGTCCCCGAGAATTTCATATAGCGCGTTTTACAATCTCCGTAATGATGCGTCAACTCGTCAACTCGCCGCGGCCGCGATTGGCGGTCCGGATTACCAGCTGATTGAAAGTAATAACGCGATCGCGACGCGACGATTATTTAACGTTGGATGCGCGATTGAAACGCGCTCTTTTTTTTTTATACGTCGTTTTCTCGAAAACAGCGCGAATGGTTTTTTTTTATTTTTTTTTTATTTTTTTTTCCTCACGAACGCGTACGAGAAGCGTTTGATTACGAGAGCAAGATGAGAATTTCAGTTGGATTCGACGAATATTTTTGTTCGGCGCGTATTAGAAAAAAAAAAAGTATTCCCTCGATGAAATTTCTTCAGTGTGTTTTTCAGTGGAGATATTGTCGAGCGCGAATTCGATTCGTTTGCATGTGAATTCTTTGTCCTTTCTTAACCCTAGAATAGTCGCGCTGTTAAATGGGACGTTAAAGGTCGCATGTGGATCATCCATTTTTAAAAGACGAATTAAAATATAAAGACGTATGTTATGAGCATATTATTTATTTAAATATACGTATTAACCGTTAAACTTAAATTTATATTAATTAAAATTAACATTATTACATGTTTTTTTATAAAATTTATATAGAAACAAAGGAAGTGAAATTTCTTTGAGATCGACTTATCTTTGGAAATACTTAAAAATATATATATTTTAATTATTTTGAAAAAATTGCAGATTCGCGCACGTGGATGACTAATGTCATCCGCGCGACCACTCCAGGAATGTTAAAGAATGTTTGCATTGCAAATTTAAAGTTTTTTTTACAAGCACCATAATTGTCAAATTGTCATTTTACTCGCGAGCACAATACGCAATTTCCATTTGAGTTTCTTTCTGTTTTTTTTTTTCCTCTTTTAGCAATCGTTCACGCATCGCTGCAATCTCGTTTCCTTCTTGCCAACTCGGGACGTCAAGTAGCAATAAACGAACCGTATACATTCGGTAGGTACGGTGCTACCGGCATTATATTCGCGGATAGTTGACCAAAATGGAAGTAGCGGGGCCGCGAGGCGGCAAAGTAACACAATCCTCGCGAAATTCGATTTGCCCGGGTAATGAAAGCGTCGGATTCGCGGATACGCGCCGGCGCATAAGCTCTCTCCGGGCGTATCTGTCGATTTTCCATTCCCGCAAATATATATCGAGAATCGGTGGTGACTTCAAGACCAACCGTACCCTCTAAACTTGAATCGATCGGAAAAACGATATGACTTTTACGAAATTTTTCTCTTACTTCGAAATAATTAGAATTACAGTTTTCGGTGCGAATGTGCGGCAAGAGAGATCTTTATCGAATTTTTTTAATCAAATTTTTTTTCTCCCTCTTCTCAAAAGATTGGCAATGCGACTGGATCGATGGGAGAACGAGGGACAGTTGAACGTTCTATAAGATCTTCATAAGCATGTCTTCCCCCCCCCCGCGAGTTTCTCTCGCGCTCCCGTAAGAGTTCTGCCGATAGCGTACATCTGTCTTCGGGGTCAATCACGTAATCGTCTCGGTGAACTTTTTCAATTTTCGCATTTCATCCTTTCAGATCTCTCACGTGAATCTCACCCAATCAAATGTCATTGGTTCGCGTCGATGGAAGTTACGTTAGTCATAATTTCGGCGAATTCATGGAATATAATTTTCATTTCTCACCTTCCTTTTTTTTGGGGGGGAGCAGAATCACGTGTTCGCCACCGAATATCCGGCTGAAAAAAATTATTTTTCAACTGTAATCAACTTCAGCCGCAAATCTCGAACTTATTCAGATATTTTTGCGCGCTGAAACAAAATTAAAATACGTCATTGCGACTTTTAATTCTTCCCTTCGTTCATAATCAGACGACACTCTCGATAATTGCTATTTATATTGTGCTTGTGCAGTTGTGTGATTACGTTATATAAATAATTATACAAGGTACGCTTATATGCGCATGAAAATATAGATTTTTTTTTCTCTAAAATAAAAATATCAAGAATACACAGTTTAATCGAGCGAAAATGAAGGATTCTACATAAACTAAATTTTCGAGATGCAATTACAAATTACGATTGCAAGAATCTTATTCTTTGTTTACATTCAAGTTACATTTTATCTCTGTGCAATTTTAATTCCGAATTTTTTATTCACGAAAATATTTAGCGTCGAATATTAAAATGTCGGCGGCGACATTTTGCAATTTTCCCCTAGAGAAAAATTGGCTGAAAATTCGTTAAAGAACTCGGCATTAAAGTTAAGATTGGAATTTCCAAGAGGGTACCCTCCTCCCCCCACACCTCCCGACATAAATCCCACCCTACAAACGCGCTCGTGAAGTCTTTATCGTAGATCGTAGCTTAATGCGACTCCGCGAAGAATCGGGTCGGCGACCCGAATGTCTCTCGCCATCTTTTTCGGTCCACGACGCAAATTCGCCCGGCGCGATTGTTATCGTTTAACACTCTGTGAGTCCGGTGTGGTTCCATTCTCTAAAACCATCTTCCTCCGTCTCTTTGAAGCGGACGGACTGCTATTAAGTCGCTCGCGAACCGGCGCCACGAGAGATACGGATTTCGGAGCGAAACCGCGAAGCGGAACCGTCGGATTCCGACAGATTGAATATTCTATATTTCAACCAACAACAAGTTTTCCTTTATGAGAGTACGCGCCTCGGTATATATATATATATATACATGGAATATTTTCCTCTCTCCCCCTCCAAGTCCAGACAAATCACTGGACGCACTTAAGTCCCTCGGAGAAGCCGCGGTGGAGGCACTTCCTGGGAATTTGCGGGCGGAAAGAAGTAATATCATTCAAAAGCGGCGGCGGAAGTTATTCCTTGATGCGAAAGTTTCTCCATTTTACATCGGCCGCGGAATAGTTTCGGGAGGGAAAATGTTAGTTGCGGGCAAAACCGACTCCATCCCCGACAATAACTTTTCCAATTATTATCAGATCGCAAATGGACACCCCTTTGTGTTTTCTCTCTCTCACTCTCTCTCTCTTCGCCACCGCTGCCTGTGGGAGAAGCTCGCGAGAACTCGGGTAACTTAAATTGTAGCGTATATATCCGCAGTCGCTGAAGGGGAGGGGGAGGGGGAGAGGGTGTATTCCGTCCGGCAGTAAACCGTCGTCGACGCGGTTTATACGTGAGACGTCCGTGCGCGAGGAACGCAATTGTGTCACTCAACGCGAACAGATTGTACCTAACGTTATTTGGAATCCATCCCCGATCCGCACCTGAGAGAGGATATATTTTCCACTTCTCATCGATTTCTTATCTCGTTTTCCTCGTTAACTCGCACACACACACACACACACATATTTTTGCGCATGCTTTGTAAAATTGTGCATTACAAACGTGGACGTATAAAATAGAGTATTTGAAATAAAAACTAAAAAATTTTTACATATATATGTATGTACCTAGATTATGAGTGATTAATATCAAACAATAATTTATATTTGTATGATGATTAAAATTCTATTTGAGATATTGAATTGATTTTACAAATCAGAAATAAATATCTTAAATATTTCCAAGTGTTTCTCGTTAGGGACTAATATAATTAATTTAAATAATTATTATTTATCTCATTGTACGAATGATAAAATGTTTGAATACTATTTTTATAAGTTTATACCTATTTCATTTAGTCTTTTTTTTTTTTTTTTCTTTAAATTTGTTGGATTCCTTTTTGTTCGCGTTTTATTAAATTGTGTTAATTGTTCTTGTGGACTAGCATTAAATAAATGATAGTTATACTTTTGAAATAAATGCATTTTATAATTTTTCTAATTATCTTTCTTATTGCATAACATGTAAAAATAATACAAGAGAGATAATATTTAAAATGGCAAATAAAAGTTTAAGTATTATATGCGCGTGTATTTCTCTCTCTCTCTCTCACTGAATGTGTGGTATTTCTGATAATTTTTTTAAAATTATTATTTCAATCAATAATTTCAGTTACTGCATTTCAAATATTTTTCCTACATATTTATATCCATCATGCTCACGGGAAGTAAAATTTTTAATGATATTTTATTTAAATGACACGCTGTTCGAATAATTATTTTTAATAGTCCGCATTCAATATATACATATGTCCACCATTGAATTATCTCATATTTTTTAACCTTTCTAACGCACGCGCGACGTCATCGTTGTTGAGTAAGGGTGTCAAGTAAAAGGGGTTGTTAAAATTAAGAGTGTTAAAATTAAAAGACTTACAGACTTGAATAAAGCGCGAAAAATATTATTCCTATTCCAAGTTTCGACTCTATTCGATCTTGCAGCACGCGCTATATCTCTTTTTTTTTTTCAAGAAAACTATTTTAGAGGTCGCAGGTTTAAAATATATTTCGCTCTCACTTTACATCATCGTTTCGATCGTTTCGGAAGTCAATGGTGGCTATAACGCGAAAAGCTGCAAAATAGGCCTCTCTTCGGGACGGAATCTTGGAGCGTGAACCGACGCGACGGGGAGAGGCGTGAATAATCCGCAAAACAAAGCGCTCAAAGAGCGGAAAATGAAATTATATCCTTGCGCGACGACCGGCGTTCGCTTCGTCGAGGGCGAGCATGATGATGAGAGACCGAAGGAGAAAGAGAGAGAGAGAAGAGAAGAGGCCGGCGGATTTCCTGCAAGCCGTTACGAGTCAATTTGCAGGTCGGACGTTTTGCTCTCGCTCTCTTCCGAGACAACGTTCCTCGGCGATTGTTTTTAAGCGGAAAAGCAGAGAGAGAGAGAGAGAGAAGCGAGCGAATCGACTCGTATTGGCGATTCGCGACGGAACTTTCTGGCAAACGAGGACAATGGCGATTCGAGTTTCCGTCGAGAAGTAATGAAATGGACCGAGAGCAAGCGCAGAGAGAGAGAGAGAGAGAGAGAGAGAGAGAGAGAGAGAGAGAGAGAGAGACAGTCTTGAGGCGGAATTCCTCCGGGTGAATGGAAATCCTCCCGTGTGTTTACAAACAAGTGAAACTGGTTCCGAAGGGAGCGCTTATGCGAGCGAACACGCCCTATCCTACCTACGGGCTGTGCGACCGTGCGAAAGGGCCTTCGCCGATGGGAGGAACAAAGCGCGGCGCTATCCTTTGTTTCAACCATTCAGCCCAGGGGAAGATATATAACGCGAGTGTGTTAATTAAGACCGACCGAGAGACCGACCGACCGACCGACCGGCCGGCCGGCCGATGGATGGCGGGATATAGACGTATATATGTATAATACATCGAAGAAATATCGGACGAAAATCTAGACTTTTTGCGCAACTCGCGCTCGTCATAAATGCCCCGGTATATTCCTTATCCGCCGTGTCCATCGGTGCTAAAAGAACTCTCTCTCTCTCTCTCTCTTTTTCTCTCTTTTTCGAATCAGATTTCTCAGGGCGATCTTTCCGCGAGTTATTACGCCCCAGATATCTCTCTCGATTAATCGTTCTGCTTTTATTCGACCGATTCCGCTCTAGAGAGATTCCAAGGGAATATATATACCCATATTCTCTCTACCGGAATCGCGAAATTAAGGTTTTCTCCATGTTCTTGCTCTCATGCCGGATTAATGCATATAAATCATAGACTTCCGTGAGATAATTCATACATTTTCAACTTTTATATAGTTAAGTTTTACGGAAATTATATACTTAAAGTCTCTTCGCGGGTTATTTACCAAATGTAGATTAACTTTTTAATTGATTAAGAATAAGATTCTTTTAGGACATCTCATTTCTTGTATATTCTACGTCGAGTCGATATTATACAAAGGATATATATCCACGTCACAAATTGTAGACAAAAATCTGCATTCTATCTAGAACATTTTTTAATGTACTTATATATTTATTATATTATATTAATTATTATATATTAATATATATATATTTAATATATATTTTTAATAAAATATTTTATAATACATATTTATTAAAATATTTCCAATATAAATTATATTTAATATATATTTTTTTAATATGTATTTCTTGATAAAGAAATGTGAGATAGGGATACGATACATGATTAAATGATAGAGATTTTTCGTAGATTCTGAGAATTCAGAGTTCTATCATCAGTTTGATTCAAATAATCATACCGCGGGAAATCGCGAATTAAAACCGCGCGCGCGGTATCTCGCTCTAAATATCTAAAGGACAACGCATCTCGCGGTCGTGATTATAAACCGAATCGCGCGATTCGACAATTGAACCGCCCGTCGCTTTGGTGCATCCGCGAGAGAGATCGGTACCGTTATTATCCCCCGACAGGATTATTCTACAAAATTCACGCGCGCGGCGCGCGTTATTATCCGCGCGCTGTTATTATACGCGACGAACAGCGTATAATACTGTTCGTTCGTTCGCGTATACGTATACATATATAGTATATATATATATATATGTATATATGCCGAGCGGAGAGAGGATCGGATCGGTCGAATTAATAACGGACTCTTCAATGGCGGCCTCGTATTATTCCCCGGGTTCTTTCGCGGAGGCGCGTATTTTCCGGCGAAACTTCGGCTCCGGAATATTCAGAGAGCGGCTCCGAAATTCGCCTTCCCTTCCCTAGTAGAAGGATTTCAAGGAACAAGAAACCTGGGGAGGGAAGAAACTTTCTTCCGAGGACCGCCCGCCTTCGGCTTTCGCCCTCTCTCTCTCTCTCTCTCTCTCTCTCTCTCTCTCTTTCTCTCGCTTATATATACGCGCTCGCTTCATTAAAATTGAAGGTTGCTCTCGTAGTCCCGAGTCGAAAGTGTCTCGCGGAAAGCTCGTTCGAAGTCGCTCCCGGCTTTTCCTTGCTACACAAGGCAGCAAACGCGACACGGTGTATTTAAAACCAGGTCGGTTTCCCTTACAAGGGTGGGTGCGGCTGAGGGCTCAATGGAGAGAGAAAGAGCGAGCGCGCGAAGAGGGAGGAAGATGCATCTCGAAGGAACTTTCAGCTCTCTCTCCCTCATCTTCCCTGTCGACGCGATCGTGACTTAGGAGACAATTGGTACGCAAATATAAACGAGAGGGGGGAGGGGGAGGAGGGGGTGACAATGAATCGCGATGAATGACTATATTTATTATTTCTCTCTTTGAACGTTCGATTAAACTCGCGCGCGCGGATGGTGTAAGTAAATTTCTCTTAATTCACCCTCGCGCGCGGGGGGGAGGGGAGGGGGAGACGTGCCTCGATCCTCCCCGGCTACGCCGGAAGCCAGACAGGCGGAAACAACCCTTCCTCTCTCGTGTCGAGCCTCGGTATTGCCTAGACGCGACTATATATATGTATACACGGGACTGACTGTACATCGGTGTTTGATGTTTGACGTGTCTTACATGTTCTCATCCGGAAAAGAAATTAAACCCCTTTCCCGAAGTTGTCGCGTGCAATTAAGACTCTTATAATTTCATAATTACACGCTAATATAATATTTGAGTTATAAATCGAGTTTCAAATTATTATGGAGATTAGTTAAGATAAATCGTAGGCGTACAAGTTTCTAATGATATTTTGGCGACGATCCATGTCTCCACCCCCTCCTCATCCCCCTCGCTGGAGAAAAATGATGGAGTTGTAGCTGAAGATATCTCGATTTTTTCTTCCCAAAAAAAAAAAAAAATTTTTTTTTTTAGATTTTATCCACCTTTTGTGCCGCTCGACATGCTCGCCGAAGCGTGACGCAGTTCGAGGTAGCAAAATTTCAAAACGACGGACATTTCCGCCCGTGATGTCTGCGCGGCCGTGACACCACGCGAATGCGCGGCATCGGTTTTTCGCGCGCGCGCCCCCCCTTCACCCCCCTCTCGCCATCTCGCCCCCTCTCGCCCCCGCGCGCGGAAGGAATCCCCGCGTCTGATGCGGCGCGACGTGCCGGCGACGCAAAAAGGAAATGCATTTTGACACGGGACACAACCAAGCGGAAGTTTAAATGCATTTCTAAACCCGCGGCCGCGCGCGGACGCGAAACTTTTCAGCGTCGCTCGCGCGCGTCGTCCCTTCTTTCGCGTCGTGGGAAAAATTATAAAAAAAAAGGAAAAGAAAAAATATATAACTTGTTAAAAGTATCCCGGCGGTAGCCGGGAAAAAGTTTGCGATCTTTTGTATTCAGGTGTACTCCCGAGAGTAAAATGTTTCTCGCGAGATGCAGAGAAAAAGAGAGAGAGAGAGAGAGAGAGACAGACGCTGTGACTATCTAATTCTCCACTTATCCTTATTATGCATCGGTCTCTTGCATTAGTCTTTATCTCGTGCACTTTTTTATATCTTCTTTCATTTCTGTTAGAAAATTAATATTAAGCTTCACGCGTTTAAAGTATAATTAGCCTTGTGCCACTTGGCTAAATATTTTTTGCGAAATTCTTACAATAAGTTATTTTTTTTCTAATTCTCCACTTATCCTTATTATGCATCGGTTTTTTAGTCTTTGTCTCGTGCACTTTTTTATATCTTCTTTCATTTCTGTTAGAAAATTAATATTAAGCTTCACGCGTTTAAAGTATAATTGTCCTTGTGCCACTTGTGTAAATATTTTTTGCGAAATTCTTACAATAAGCTATTTTTTTACAAATTCTCCACTTATTCTTATTATGTATCGATTTTTTAGTTTTTGTCTCGTGAACTTTTTTATATCTTCTTTCATTTCTGTTGGAAAATTAATATTAAGCTTCATGTGTTATAAAGTATAATTGTCCTTGTGCCACTTGTGTAAATATTTTTTGCGAAATTCTTACAATAAGCTATTTTTTTACAAATTCTCCACTTATTCTTATTATGTATCGATTTTTTAGTTTTTGTCTCGTGAACTTTTTTATATCTTCTTTCATTTCTGTTGGAAAATTAATTTTAAGCTTCATGTGTTATAAAGTATAATTGTCCTTGTGCCACTTGTCTAAATATTTTTTGCGAAATTCTTGCAATAAGCTATTTTTTTTCTAATTCTCCACTTATTCTTATTATGTATCGATTTTTTAGTTTTTGTCTCGTGAACTTTTTTATATCTTCTTTTATTTCTGTTAGAAAATTAATATTAAACTTCATGTGTTATAAAGTATAATTGTCCTTGTGCCATTTGTCTAAATATTTTTTGCGAAATTCTTGGAAGATAAGATATTTTTTTTTCGCACGATAATATCTTGCTGTAAAATTATTATTGTAATCTTCTGTGTTTCAGATGTACGAACCGTTCCCAAAAGTATTATTGAATCGCGTTACGTAAGGAGTGACCGGAAATCGCAGTGAGGAAAGGTAAGCCGTCATTTAATCGGACAACTTATAATATAAAATATCCGAGAGGAGAGAGAGAGATTGTAAATATTTCTCGAATTGATCACACAGTAATAATCAGCATTGGCACTGTAATCGTACTCCATCTGTGCAAACAACCTATACATAATGTAGTATATTTCCCGTGCGATTATAGATAACGATTGATCGTTCGCTTATTGAAACTCATTACAATAATAAACCGCTCTATTATTATCATCTGGATTTATTAACGCAATATATTATTGTTAATGAATAATTCTTTCTGCTTCTGATCAATAATTGCAACGCATATTGCGCGCGACGGTACACAAAGCGCATTTCAATTATTCATCTATTAAAACGCATCTTGCGTCTATCGCGCGCAATTAATGTGGACCACGTAATCACGTAATTCTCTGTTTTATTCTCTGTTTCAGGACTCCTGACTGTCGCGACTTTTCTCTCTCTACTTATTATCAGAAGCCATTTCTTACTATTGCAATGTACCCGTAACCACGGTGTCCGAAATAAATAAAATAAGCGGTTATTCGTATTTTTGAGAATCGTGATAGCTTCGTAGTGTGCAAATGTAATTAGCGCGAGAAACAGAAAAAAAAAAAATACCTTGGAGCATACTACCTGTAACTCGTATTGCAACGAAACGTAACGTTTTTTCCTCTTTCTAACTCGAGACGATAGTTTAATCGAGACGATCGATTTATTAAAAAGTTCTTCGATATCGAAGTTCTCTTGTTTGAATCGAAAAACACGGAGATCGATGTACATATAGCGAGAGTTTTGTATATTTGTAAAATAGATAGGGCATTTTATTATTATATACATATATATATATATACATAAACAATAAAGTTATTTATATATATTTTAATCAAACAAAGAGCAAAGCGTACTTCTTTCTCTCATCCTTCGCACTCTCGCGCGAATTCTTCGCCGCGTCTTCATTCGCCGTCTCTCTTCGTTCAAGCAAACCGGAACCGGAAGAAGACATTGCGACGCTTAATTTAAAATTCTATCAGCAGCTGTGTCGTACAATGTATAATTCTGTACAAAGTTGCGAAAGCATTAATGTCGGCAAATTAAACGGCCGGCGATTGTATCGGCCGATTATTCTCCGTATTTTGCATCCCGTTTTGTATCGAAAACTTTTTTTTTTTTTTTTTTTGCGGAGGCTGGACAAGTCGACGAGTCCCGGCGCGGCGCCAGAAGCATTAAATATATTATTACGAGTCCGGCGCGTTACATTTGCCGCCGATGATTAATAGGGATACTCGACGTAGCGTGACGTCGAATAATATGTGTGCGCATTGTAACAATAACGAGAGAGTACGAGAGGTATATATAATATCGCGGATGGGTTAATTAGTACAAATTACTGCGGTATCAATTCTCTTGCCTGCACAAGCACAAGTGGCATATATGTATATATGGTCTCTCTCTCGCGCGCGCGCGCGAGAGAGAGACGGCAGATTAATAATTCCAATTAGATCGCGTCTTGCGACAGAGAAAGAGAGAGAGAGAGAGAGAGAGAGAGAGAAAGAGAGAGAGAGAGTGAGAGAGAGAGAGAGAGCACCGATTGAAAAATCGAAACTATATATGTGTAAATATTACTTTTTCTCTGCTGTATCTCCCGATGTGTTGTGTACTATAATTGTATTAAATACCGATGTTTCCTTTGTAAATGTCGCTCCCTGCGATCGGGCGGCGGCAATTAACGGTGATTACTTGCGTTTCGCAATAAAAAGGCTGAAGTGACTTACAATGGCGTCCTTGACTTACCCAGAAACGAGTGCCTTATTACGGAGGAGGAATGTTTATCTTTTTTCCTCGATTCGTTTGTTGAACGAGATGCAACATCGTCAACCCCTTGTGGCCTACATAAATACTTAATATCCTTGTTCTTTTTTTTTAACAAGATAATAAGTAAAACTCTTTCACATTTATCGATCGAATCGGTTTTATTAATTTTTTTAAATCGTTGAAAAATGTCAAAGACAGTGATACAAATGGATCGAGATCGTAAGTAGGTTAATATTCCTCCGCCAAAGCCCTATATAGCGTTTCTTCACTCGAATACCGCAGTTTCGTACGTACGTTTTCCTGTAACACGCCATAAAGAGGAATTTCTAGCTCGCACACATATGGAACAGTAGTTTCTGTTGTAATTATTCGGTCCAAACGGAAAGCTGCGGTGTCGAGGAGTGTACATGGCAGCGTAATAACGTCTCAAGAAGAAACTTAATATCTTTAATCGCCCTGCTATCGACAGCTTCAACCAGCACCGAGTATTCTTTTTTTTTCCCTTTTTTTTTGATGAGTCGCCCTTAAGGCATCTGCAGTGCACGCGACACGTGGGAAAACCACGCAATTACATCCTCTGATCGAAATGATCGAGAATTGCGTTTTCATTATCCTGCGATGCAGGATCTGTACAAAGCGACTCGGGAAAATCGCAAAATATTTTTGAGACATAAATTAAGCGAAATTCTTCGAAAATATAAATTTTTGAAGCATTTCTTAAATATTACTTGATTTTCTGAAGATACTTTTTCTCTCATACGAATAATAATAATAATTTAAAAAATGTAGTTTCTCGTGTAATTTTCACCATAAAGTCATAGAGGAAAAAAAATTTTATCGCGAAGACAAAGTGGCGGGCATGTGTATACGATGAGAGGAACAATTCCCATTGTCGGCTTATAAAACGCGCCATGCGAATCGCTCTCGCGATATCCGCGAGCGAACGCGACGCGAGATAGATCGATCGCGATACAATGGAGCGACAGATCGCTTCTTGGTGCGGGCTCACCTTTCGGGTCCCGAATCCCCCCCCCCTCTTCTCCACCCCCCTCCCCCCTCCCCGCTCCTCGCCTCACTTTTGGTTGCCATTTGTGTCGTGCAATGGAGTGCACTGGTCCTGACAGCACTCCAGTCCCCCTGCTTTCCGCTTTGTCCGTCGCTCCGCTCCGACAATGAGAGAGACCCGGCTTCGCGATATGAATGAATGAATCCTTCCCAGCCCCGGGTATCATCCCCCTCCCCCTCCCCCCCCTCGGGCTGGAAGTGCTGCAGGTCCCCCCCCTCTTCCCCACGCGTCCTCCTCGCGCACGATTCTGATTCCTGGCGTACCGGGAATACCGTGAGCCACTAGCCAGTTCGCTCTCCCTCCAATAAAGTCAAACATCCTCGAGCACGACCCCTTCCGGCGGATCAACCGACGGGGAGGATATCGTCGTCCGTATCGACACCTCGGACAAGCTTCTTCAAGTAGGTACGTACATCACATCCGAAAGCGGATATCTCGGTACTCTCGTGTAGTCTTTAGAATTATTCTCTCGGGATATCTTTAAGCAATTTTATCGCGATTTAATATACGCAGCGTTCGAAATCGTGGTACAACCGGAGATGATTTCTTCTACAAAAATGTTATCAATTTTTCAATTTTTTAAATTATTTTTCTCGAAAGAAATCTCAGGATGAAAGATCATTTATTCTACATTTTCAACGTATTTTCTTCTCACGAGGAATCTTCTTTTTGCCGGTTATATTACGATCGCATTCATACACACACACACACATATATGTATGTAAAATTATTTTAAATTTAAAAAAAAATTTTAGATATTTTACGATCTGCAAAGTTCAATTTCTCAAATTGAATTTTGAACAACTTTGGAATCGATTGTTTTTTAAAAAAATTTTTGATTTGTAATTTTTTAAATATTAAATGATGAAGACGACAGTTTTGTAATATTACGGGGATTATAATTTAACGCTCGAATATATATTTAAAGGATCAAAAACAGACGATTACGGAAATTGTGTTCGTATATTAAACGTCATAGATATATCATCTCAAATTACGCATGATGTAGCGACGCGTTTTTAAAGATAAATACGTCAACCACGAAACACGATTGTACACGAATAAAAGCGACATTTCGCGAAAGAGCACGCGAATCAGCGTAAATTGCAGATTTATTTATTTGCCCCCCCGTCCAATGGAATTCTGTATCGAGCTCTCTAAAGTCTTTTTTCAGAGATGCGTTTTAACGTTCACGTCAATTCTGTTATTCGCTCGATCCATTAGCGCTCGATTGTATAACGCATAACGCATACGATTTTCGCCAATCGCGATATTTTTATCCCCGTTGCTCGCTCTAACTTCACCCCAGCCATACTATTTTCAGAGATATCTCACCGCACCACGTTTTTTTAGGGCGAAGAAACGTTAGCTTAGGTTTCTTTTTTTCGTAGAAAGGGTCGGCGCGATACAAGCTATATTAACATCGTATAAAAATCGGGAGAGAATCGTGTGGTGCACGAATGGAATTTATATGTAACAGTTTATCCCGCAGGTGGCTGTTATGCGCTTCAAGGTGAATGGACTATATACGTACGACGAGAGATACTATATGTATCTTCCCTTTAGGGAGAAGCCTGGTCTCTTTTCTCTCCCCCTCAATGTCAAAACCGCCATCGTCGTCCGACTGAAAATACGGTATAGCTAGATATAACAAGATGGCCATTTTTTCTTATTTCCGGCACGCACGACGTCGCCGACGACGACGCGACGTGAAAGTATATTCCATTTCCTCGAAAGTCGCCGAGATACAGGGCCGAGATAAGGCGGTTATATGGGACATCCCTCTCGTCTCTCGTTCCGGGCCTGACGCTGATGTTCATTTAATGATAATATCGACTATCGCGACGACCCCTTCCTCCCCCATCTGGCGAGGAAAGGAGGGGGACGGAGTGGAAACCCTCTCTTTCAATCGGTGGGAGATCGAGACTCCCGATATCCATTTCGCGTTTCTTTCTTATTTGTTCCATTCAGCTCATCTGCAGTCCATTTCAGATGCAATGATGGACGATCTTTCATTATCATTACGTCCGCGCGGATAACTCAATCTGATCGATCGCACATACCTTCCCGATCTTCTCGTCGATCCGCGCGAGAGAGCTGATGTTATTAACCGCTGACACAATAAGAAGGCTAGGCGACTTTACGGCTACTAAAAAGTTGCGCGAGGCTAATTAAGACGAGGGGCGATCGTTATGCGGTATATAAAGAACGGCCGAGATTAATTGCTGAAGTTCTCCGCGCTCTCTCGCATGAAGCCGTGGAGTCAGCAAAGAGCGTTCTCCCCCCCTTTTCCCTCCCCCCCTTTTACTGTCCGAGCGTGGTGCAATAATAGCGGCGTAATGAATGCAGTCTGACAGAAAGTAACGAAGCTCGTCGTCGCCGGCCACTTCTCTATTCCACTTGTAACACGATGTGTTTTGTTCTTGTCTGATCTCTGTGTCTCCTCGTAAATTAATTAATTAATTCCTTTGTACCGGCATCTATACGTTGCGAGATTACAAGTTGGCATTTTAACGTAATTCGATCATTTTCCCTTCGCGAATGTAACGCGACGAGAAAGAAAAACACACACACACACATTTGACTTTGATAAGCGGCACGAAATCTAGTTTGGCATCGTTGAATAAAATCGAAATCACTGTAGGTGAACTATATTTTTTAGCGACTAGAAAAATTATCAGTACGCAATTAGACATTGTTGTAACACATCGTGTAAAGAATAAATTGAAATCGGGAAACAGAAATATATATACAATTCATGTTGCGTAATAGTAAAGCAGAGTGATTCTCTCTCTCTCTCGTGATATGGTATCGAAAACATGAACGGGCGCCAGAATCCGGTGATGTGCGCGAAATCGCGTATAATTATTTACGACAATCACTAGCGCAAACTGGCGCTTCATTGAGAAACAGGAGGAATGAAGGGGAAGAGAGAGAGAGAGAGAGAGAGAGAGAGAGAGAGAGAGAGAGAGAGAGAGAGAGAGAGAGAGAGAGAGGATGAGCACGGAATTGAATTATTTCGAAGGATTAATGCATACTCGTAGCGTCGTTACCGCTCGAGTTACCGTAGCTAAGGAGAGAACTGCACGCGCCGACGTGTATCTATATATATAACGGAGAGGAGATACGTTTTGAGGCAAATTCGCGGAGAGTCTCGCGGATCTCCGGAGGTGGGATGTTCGAGACGTCCCGAGAGATCCAGGAAGCGCGAGAGAATGCGCACGCACTATAGCGCCTCACGTTCTCTCCTGCAATCCGCTTGAGACGGCATAATAGAGGAGCCGGGCTGCATAAGGCGCGGCTTAACGTAAAGTAAAGCGATCGGGGCGAAAGAAAGTAACGGCGATAATTGTCGTCGTGTTTTCTTTCATCGACTGCACAGGGGAGAGAAGAGAATCGCTCTCTTCTTCAAAAAATTTCAAAAGATTGAGACACAAGCGTGTTTCGAATCATATAAAGAACTAAATTTTATTAAAAATAAACAAATAATCATAAATAATTTAATAATTTATTTAATAATTTATAAATAATTTTATTAAAAATAAAACTTAATTTTATTACATAACTTAATTGTGTAATAAAACTTAATTATATAATAAATGTGATTTTTTTCGATAAGTGCGAAAAGAAACTCGTCGAACGCTAGATTTCTCATTTCGGACACACACGTGCGCATATATGTATGTATTATATACGTAATCCGGCTATTCGCGGTGCGAGGCGTGAAGAATATCAGAAATAATTGAGTTCGTCGACTCTACTTTCAGCTTGTTACACTTGCAGTTTGTAGAGTTGCGAGTTGCTGGTGAGAATTGCCGCATAAAAGCAACAGTTTCGCGGGGACAAAAAAAAAGAAAGAAAGAAAGGCGTGGCACCTTTCTCGCAAGGGGCGAGAGAGGGATGCGATGGGATACCAAGGAAGAGAGAGTTCCGGCGGGGCCGGAATACCGAAAGTTTGTCACTTTGTCGACGGAGAAAAATACTTCCGTCAACGCTTCCGAGTACCGCTCCTTAGTGCGCTCTTAACATTAATACTCTCGCGAATGCAATTAACTCCTTGCTGCGCATGTAACTCGATCTTCTTCCTCTCCGAAGCGCGCTTAAAACGTCCCGCTCGTAATTTGATATTATTTTTTAAAAATATAAATTATTTTGCCAATTTTTTATTTTCTAAAGATAAAATAATTATCTATTTGTGACACTTACTTCACTTTCGCTTCATTTTATTTCATTTTTATTTTCACTTTCAATCATTCATTTTCATTTTTAATTTTAATTTTATTTGATTTGATTTATTTGATTTATTTGATTTATTTATTTGATTTGATTTGATTTGTAACTCTAACTTTATACACTTGATAACACTTATTCACACTTATACACACAAATTACAGATGTATAAATTGGAAGCCATCCAAAGCCGCAAGGCATTAAGAAATAAATAATAAGATAAATAATAAATTATTTGACACTTCTTAATTATTCAAGTCTAGTTTGTATGTTTAAATCTCCGAGCATAATTGTGAATATATTAATATATTAATGACAGGTACTTTTTAAAGAGTAAATTAATATTCAAAGTTAATAAATTTACTAATAATTGTCTCGATTTTCTTATACAATTGATTTTAAAATACTTAATATTTTATACGCACAAAAATTTACAATATATATTTGTAACAGTTTATGGCATCTCGATTATAAGTCTATACTTTTTTTTACGAGATGCAATCACAGAGAATAAAACGCAAAACAGGTCGCACAATTTGCATGATTTTCTCGACTCGATTCAAGCCGTCAGTATTCGTGACGTTGATATATTATTGTGCGAGATATAATTGTTAACGTACATAGCGACACAAGCTCATTAAATTATATTTTATTCCGCACTATGTGAGGCTCTTATCAATAGCGACCGGTTAAAAAGTTACAATTGAATCACACAGTTTAAATTGGGACGAAGCTGCACGCGAAAGCAACGTGCGCCGTTTAACAATTTCCCGGCATTCGACCGGGGCTATTGTTAACTTTTTACACGCGGTATTGCGCTATTGTTTAGCGAGTTTGGAATAGCGGTAAGTCATAAAACGAAACACTTCAGCGAGGCTTCGTAAAACATTCGCGGCAACCGTTTTAAACGGTACGAACGATACGAGCGAGCTATTTCTAGCGGTTTACGGATCTGCTGTAATTTCGATGTTGCTATAGATAATTTTATCTGAAACTTTCAAGAGAAATGCGACACGGTATCTTGGCGCGTGTATCTAAAAACAATTTATCAATTTTAAAAATTGCAGAAAAAAATAAGTTGGTAATTTTGAAAGTTAGGCCGTGTCCTTGATAATATATATCAAGATCATTGAAATCTGCGAGGTCAGCCTTAATATGCATAAATAAATCAATAAGTTTAAAGAAATTAAAAAATTTAATTAAAATTTAATTTGAATTAAATTAAATTAAAAAATTTCCAAAGTCCGGCTTTGCGCGTCGCAGTATATGGAAAGTATTTTTTACATCAATGAATTAAATAAAAAAATGCACACTGCGCTCATATTTTTATCGATAAACATCCGTCGCAACGACGCGGCGTCCGTCGCAACGTTATCTCAGGGCCGTGATTCTGCGGAATGACGTAGGTACACATTAAGTACCGACGTAAGTATCAGTGATAAGTGACTGCTGGAACGTTTCTAGACGGCGGAAGTGCCGGAAGTATGCCGCTATACGGGCTAGAGAGAAAAATGCACGCTGCAAACTGCCAAGACGCGGCGATCTTTATGCGATTTCGCGACTCCTAGATTCGCGAACAGCGTCGAAACGTCGCGTTTTCGCATATACGGACATACGCATAGGACGATTAAGTCGCGATTCCGCATTATCTTCAATGTTTCCTATGGAAACATTAAAGATCCTTAGGATGGCGGAAGTGTGCCGTAATCCTGAGCGGGTCCTTTTGTACGTCGCGCTCTCTCGCCGGATCCAAGAAAATGATCCCTCCAACACGACGACGTCAAAGCATACTTTATCGAACGCTGTTCCTAAGCTTCTTTTGTACGACGTTCGCAGTAGATATGATATTTATATTCCTTCATTATCTCTTCTCTGACAGCAATGCCAAAAGTATTATCGCGCTGTGCGTGAGATTTAGGATATGCAATTCATGAAATGATACCAGATTGTGGTGAGCATATCTTAAACGCAGATTATTGAAATAATTTTATTTAAATAATTTTACATTTAAATAAAAATATTACTTTGCAACATGTATCTTCCGTATGGATAATAAGTGTATAAAAATAGAAAATAGAAAATATTTATTAAAATGAAAATTACAATCAATTATAATTCGAAATAATAGCTTTATAAAAATATCAAATTCTTATTCAAAATATGTTTTCGGATCTTGCATTGAGTATTTTCAAATATATTATTTCTCGTATTATTTCATTTATGATTTTAAATGTTATTTAATAATCAATTTATAAAAAATAAAATAAAAAACATAATTTATAATGAAAATTCGAATAAAGGTGAGATTTAAACCATAAGAAAGAGAGAGATTGGACTATTTCATGAAAATAATATTTAAATATTTCATTGCATATACATATATTATTGCAAATATATTATTGCATATAATGGGAGAAATAATAATTTTAATAGTCGATTCTTTGAAATCTCTGAGGAGAAACACGTATTTGATATGCTTATTTCTAACTCGCAAAATTAAATATTTCAAATAGAAATTTTTCTCTCTACTTCAAATATTCATTTTGCTACTTTTAATAATAAAAATCGTACCGCGAAATATCTTTCATGAGATAAAAAAAGTACATAGGATCGTCGAATACTGTGAGATTCTCTCTCTCGAAATATAAGTAAAATATAATTTACGTTCAGTTGACACACATGTGTTTCATTTCTAGATGTAATGTTCGTTACGGTGGTGTGCCATGTAGAGGGTTATCCCAGATCGTTATCTCGTGGAAATATTACACAGAGCGGCTCTTCGATTCGTCATGCGTTAACCACGATTCGACGCACAACCGCAATTCCCTATCTACATGTACGTACACCCGATGCATCCGCAACAATGATCGACCAGATGTGCCATTATTTGGCGAGAATACCGAGTTTGTCAGTAACGAAACGAGGCGCGGGAGCGAAGAGAGGAAAGTGTACTCGATATCAAATATTTTCCACTCTCTCTCTCTCTCTCTCTCTCTCTCTCTCTCTCTTTCCTCGCCGGGCATCTCGCCGTTACACAATATTCGGTTAGCTCTTTTTTGTGTACTCCGCATACAAATCTCGATCTCTCTTTGCATGCTTCTCGAACACATGTTTCGTTACGAATGGCAATCTCTGCCTTATCTATGTAACGTCGGTTTCGCCGGAATACGTCGCGTATCTTGAAAAACTCTTCGTCGATATATATATCTCTCTCTCTCTTTCTCCTTGCGAATTTCCGCGAATCAGCGGTCCGTGTAATGGAAAATACATCTTGATACGCACGACATATATACATATATTCGACGATTATAATATAAAATATAATCCTTATAATTGCTTATAGTTTCCTTATAATTGCGAGTATTGCAAATTCAATGTGTGTGGTTTGATGTAAAAAACTTAATTCATTCGGTATAAAAAGATAAGTGGCAATTTATACTAATAATAGAGTATAATTGTGTGTTGATATGCGAAAATTCTACCTTCTAACGCGGATGAAGACAAACGAAGCAATTTGATTCCCGGGCGTTTGCATATATTTTTCCAAGCGAAAGCTTCTCAAGATTACGTGGCCCCTCCTGTAGAAATGCACTGCAACCGACTTGCTTTATTTTTTGACCCAGTTTACTTTAGTAGTCTTCATAGTAAGAAAAGCTCTGCATGAGGAAATACAGGATCTCTGAAATCTGTTCCGGCACTCGAGAGGGAAGGCAACCGTTCCTCTCTCTTTCTCTCTCTCTCTCCCTTCCTCTTTTACTCTCTATACATTTGCAATAAGGGATATAAACGACGCCAGTTGTGTATGATTGATTAAACAGCCAATGTGTATTCATATTTATGTGACGCGATATTGTCCAAATTTCCAAGAAAGACACCTGCCATCTTTACACGATTTCTTTACACAATTCGTCCTCTTCTGCATTCTCGACATGTTCGATATAATCGACTTTGAATATTGACCGAAATTTCGAATTATTCGGCACTTCAAGAATTCGGAATAAGACATCTAGATCCTATATATATATATACGTACATATGTTATAATGTTCCTGGAAATCGCGCGGTATTGTATGTTATTCCAACATCTATTTTACATACGATAATGGAATCGATTCCGCGGCGAATCTTGTGGGAGAGAGAGACGCTCTCGGAGCTTCTCGCAGTAATTTTGGTTACGATTTTGTTATTTACGGATATATCGCTGCGCAAGCATATTACATTAAAATACATAAAGATCGCATAAAGTGGGATCCTGTCTCTGACGAAGGAGACTTAGTCCCTCATTATTATTCAGCAATTTTGAATGCAGAATACGTCCGAGATAATCCCTTGTGAAAAAATTTATCAAAAATAAATTTTTTTTCGATAAGCTACTGCGTTTTTGCGAAAAAATAATATATTATTAATATATTATAATATACAAATTGAAAATAATATAAATTGAAAAATTAATATAATATATTTACAATCTCTCTTTTAATGATCTCCAACAACTTTGTGCCTTTTATAGAGAATTATTAAAATATAAAAAGAAAATTCTATTGCGAATGTAAAATGAATATAACTCTTTAATATTAATACATTAATTAAAACTCTCTTTAATTTATAAACTAACTTAAATTATTTGAAACTATTTTACTAAAGAAAATATTGTATTTTTTTTTAATTATATATTAATAACTGCTATCAAAATAAAAATTCGACCACATACGACTACGCACGTTAAAGATTATTCAAGTTTAAAAAAGTATAAATATGTTATTTTTTAGCCAATTTCGAGCCAATTTCAAAACCAATTTTCGCGAGAGCGAAATCTCGCGTGAAAAAAAAATTTTATTCTACATTTTCGACTTATTTTCGTACGAATAATCCTTTTCCCGATTGCGCGTATCACGATTTCGGATCGCAGAGAGTCTTCCGAAACTCGAATGTTTCATTTGAATAATGATACAAGAGAGAGCGAATTATACACATAATACGCAACTTTGTGGCGATAGTCGAATTCTTCCGCTTGATTCACAAACGGAGATATCCTTAGTATGCTCCATTTAATGCAGAGGACCACAATGCCGCGGAATAAAATATGTGATATCCGTAAGAGTGAGTATGCGCAAGATTGAAGAATGCGAGACCGGAATATCAAAATTTTGCCGGTTCGTCGAGGAAGAAAAATGCCTGGTATCGCCGCGCCCGTGTGCACGACTCTTATATACGGTTGTACGTCAGTTCCGGGAGAGAGGATACAGTCTCGACCTTCTCTCGATTCCGGCATACGATTTCTGCGTATCTCCTATAGGACAACGAAGACGGATTTTGACGGCAAATTTATTGCATCTTTAGTTTGATTTGCCGGAGCATAAGCAACACGCAAAACGCATCTCTCTCTAATGCATTTTCTTTTTTTTTCTTTTTTTTTCGTCACACTGCTCGGATGACGTGAGAGAGACCTCGGCTAGAATTTATTATTTTTTTTTATATATTATTTATGTATTATTTTTCACCCGTTTGACTGCGAATTTATTTATGCAATCGATGTTAAATTAACTTTTTTAATTGCGCCGAAGATGGTCCAAAAAAAAGACACCGAAACGTACGCTATTCATATTAATAAAATTTTATATTTATAATAAAATATATATACGCGCCTTACGCCATTTTTTTTATTGCCATTTTTTATCTTATTTTTTTCTGTTTTCGGGAAAAGTTCTAATGTTGCTTTTTCATTTCCTATGCCACTTTTTTAATATGTGTATACATTTTGTTTTATCTCGTTTAATCTGCTTTTTATCAACGTTCGACTCTCGCGACTCGACTAAATACCGTTGATTGCGTTTTACACGTATTTCAATGAGACATGTCAATATCAGAGGATTGGTCACCGCGGTGACTGTCACGACCCGCAACATGTTAACTAAAATGGCGAGATGCCAATAATTTTCACGTTAATCGAGAATAAAGAGCGAAGTTTTCAAGATAAAATCGTGACAAATTTTTTTTATCGAGAGCCTGCTTGAATTTAACCCTTTTGTCAATGAACGGGTACCCGGATACCCATACATTGATGAAGAGGTGAAAAATTATGCATCGACAGAAGGGTTAAACGGGTCCCTCATCTCGAAATCATACCGGATATAATATAATTATCGAAGAGCAAGTCTCGTCTTCAAATAATTGGGGGTGGCTTTTCTCTAAGAAAAAAAAAAAAAAAAATTCGCTACGTATTTGTCGGCGAAAAAATCGTGTTTGCAACACTCATTCCATTCGCGAGAGCCTGAAATATTCAAATTTCATCTACAGAATGTCGCGACCCCTCTTACGTCTCACAAAAATATATATTCACGAAAAACACAAGGTACACCGGCGAATGTACGCGCAAGGAAAGGAAGAATAATACGAATGCCAAATGTTCGTCAGTATACCGAGGATGAAGTATACTTGATATACTATCGTGGTAACGTTGTTGCTCTCACGATGTCGTATAGCGATGGTCTTTAAAGCCGCCGCCGCCGCCGCCGCCGCCGCCGCCGCCGTTGCAGTCGCTGCTGCTTCGCTCTGCATAAGGCATTTGAATTGTTATGTGCATATTCTCCGTGTATCTCCCCCGTAACGCCCAAGACGTTCCAAAGCAATGCAACACTATCAGTAATGTTTGCCTCACGGATGCGTTACGCGCATTACGAGAGCGTCTTGAGGGCATTTCGAGAATCGACAAGGGATTATTACTCGCTAGTCTGTTATTAGTATATTGAATTTTGAAATATTGCAGCCGCAACTCTTCTTCTCTTCGAATCTTTAAATTCCTCATCTCTCTACAAATGCCTAAATTTATCCTTTAATTTTTGTTAATCTTAATCTTTTTCTTTCATTTAATCTTTAGATTATTAATCTTGTTCTTTACATGTAACAATAAATGGACGATCTGATCTTAATAGATTAATCGATGCGTACGCTGTCGATTTCTTGTTAGAAAAAAATTTCTGAGAGGCTATCCTCTCTCTTTTTTTATATCGGATATTAATCCGATATAAAAAGTAATTAACAATTATAAAAATATAACAAATATAAAAAATAACGAATAATTATATTGGATATTAATTATTTATATATTCGTGTCTTGATAAAATTCTGCTGTGACTAAAAGGGAGCAAGAAATATATTTCTCCTCAATTCGCGTGAAACAACAACGCGTGAAAAATTAACTCGGTTGATAATTGTCTCCTGGTGTACCACCCGTATCTCTTGATAGTGGCGGACCCTTTGTCGCTCGTTATGAACCCCCCATGCACGAGGGGGGAGGGAGGGGTTCTTCCCCGATACCCTTTATCCTCTAAACGAGGTTCCCGTCTGTACCAAAGGTACATGCACATTCCGGGTCAAGTTTTGTTGCCTTCCCGCTAACTCCCCGAAACAACAATGCTCGCCGTAGTCGTTATAGGTGAGGCGACGCAAAAAATACGACAAGGGCGAATTAGAATTGCGCTCCAGTTGCATGTATTTGTCCGACCAAGTTTTCCTTTTCCGCGCGCGAAACGCCTTCGCCCAATTTGTCTCTTTCGGGGTTTGCATTTGCGAGAAACGCGAAATGCGCTTCTCTACATAAACCACGGTCTTTAACGCAGAGATTAAATATCAGCTTGCGCTGATAACCGAAACCACAAATATGTGTTAATCACGTATATAAAACTCATAAGCGCAATTTGCGCAGATATGATTATTAAAAAAGCGATTAACTCTCCTGATGTTTCGGATGTTGTTATTGGCATGCTTAAGGTAGGTTGATGAAATCGAACGTAATTAGCAACGATAGCATAACGATACGACGGCGGAAATGCATTAGCATCGAAATCACCTTGATATTCAATATTTCCAGCATCTGCACAAGTGCTACCATAAATCCGTGCCTCGGAAGCCCACACTTGGGCACGTTAAATTACACAAAGTGTAATTAAATTTTATCGCCGCCGCCGTGAATTATGTTGTAATCGTTTTCCGATACCCCGCCGTCGCAACCGTGTAACGATACACTGGAAATATTCCCAAATATTATTCTAATATCGAAACAGAGCAAGAGAGAGAGAGAGAGAGAGAGACAGATCGGTCCGGTAAACCGACTGTGCAACGAGATTGTAGCTCGCAGCCGCGAAAACCCGTTGCGAATTTACGTCAGATGCACGCATAATTATTACCGCGCATATTGCTTGCGAAATATATCTATCAGTTGATTAACGTAATTACACATCTGTAGGAAATTATCGTAGCATATGTATTTAAGTAATTTAGGGACAGTATGTCACTCTCGACATACTCTAACGGAGAAGTAATTATTTTTAGATTAACTCGGATTAATATTTTAACAGTTAAGAATTTTAATTATTTAAATTATTAAATTATTCAAATTAAAAATTTTAATATTTTAATGTTTGAAATATACTTTATAATTTTCTATACAAATCTCAGGCTCTTTGTAAACTCAGCTTCTTTACAAAAAGCCTAGAGTTCTTATAAAAGTCCCACAAAGATTCGACGTTTTATAAAAGCTTAATCTTTTTGCGAAAAAAATTGATTTTACACAAAAACTACAACATATACAAAATAATATGAAGATTAGAATTATGAGAGTAAGCTATACTCTTTATATATTATTCTTTATAGCTATACTTGTTTTATACTCTTTTTACTATTAAGAGAGACTCCGACACTCATGGGAAAAATTCGGATACTTTATATGAGGCTAGAATAATGTAACATTCTTTTAGAAAATATAACTCTTAAAATATTTTATATATTAAAAATAAAAACGCTATTATGTGAATAAAAATAAAACGTATTTTCGCATATAAAATACAGCTGTTCTGTATAAATAAAACTTGTCACACAATTTTCGTGGAGAGAACCACTTTTGACATTCTGTAAAAAATTTCATCCAATATCATCCATTTACACACATCCTCATATTAAAAACGCTTATAATTACTGTCAGCATTTTTGAAATATCATTTTTCACAATGTTGCTAAATTATAAAAGTACCGAGATCTCTCCAACATATCGAAATGTTCCTGGATTACTTATACATTCGTTTTCTTCAAATTATTATCACGATCAAGAAACATTATTTCATCATTATCTTTCTTAGCGCAGTACCACGATAATCTTAAGAAGAGAACCAATTCCACGTAAAAAAAGAGGAGAAAACAATACAAATAATTGATCGACTGATTTCGCAAGTTTCCACTCAGATCTCAATTCTCTCTTCCGCGTGTAACTCTGGTCCAGCACGAAGCCTTCGATCATTGCATAGGAATATCTCTCGGCCGCAAGCAGCCCCAATCACGGTCCTAATCGCAAAACCAGTTCAGCGAGTCCGATGCGCGCGAATGCAACCTTCGTGTGAAGCAGCATCCACAGCCGAACAGCGTCTAGACCTCGCTATACTTTCACTTTTCTTCTGACGTAACGCATTATCGCGCCGCCTCATTTCAACAACCGTAACATAAAATAACGTAAATCTGCTTTTTGAACATTATATACGTTTCAACAAAATTGAGATAAAGAGCGAAATTTAGGCACAGAATATATCGATCTCGGAAAAATTTTCAAAATTTTTTCAAAATTTTCAGAATTTTCAAAATAAGCGACTCATATTTTTAAGAGCAGCATAAAATTATCCCTTAAAACAGAGTCGATGTGACTGGATAAGCTTACGGTAGGAGGAGACGTCACAAAAAGCACGAAGAATCATTAAGATGTCTTACTACAGATTGCGCTTTTCCATCCGACTGATTCGGACACATTTTGCGCGCATTTAGAGCGAATTAAAGAATAATAACTGCGCGGACGTGCGAAATTAGCGGACGTCCGCGGAGGTAAGCTCAATTTGCAGTTGTGTGCGCGTGTGTGTTTCCACCTTCGTATTTTTTATCATTACCGCCCATGCCGGCGCCCGCGGGATTAATTAAATGAATAAAAGGCGCGTATTTACACGACGGGGATACGCGGGGGCCGCGATATTGTAACGGGCGAAACTATTTCTACGACTGTCACAGGCTTGTCACGACCGCCGCAGAAATTCTCCCAGAATTTAATGTCCCCCACGTAACGATCCGAGTGTTCGCCCGTCCGCCTCATACGTTCTGTCGCGGAATTTAATACAGTAACGTGCGTGTAATTTAGACCCCCGAGTCCGGCTAACGCGCCGGCCTGGAATTTTGGCGGCTGGAAATTATATCGGTATACAAGCGTAAATGCTAATCCATCGCGGAACATTCAAATGATTATTTCCCCTGATTCTGCCCGATTGTAAAAATGCATATTCCAGGGAAGAGAAATAAATAGGCACGCGGATCGTGTAAACTTTTCTCAGCAAGTAGCACTCGAATAAGGAAAAATATGACAATGAGCTTTCGTAGAAAATTATTTTTTTTCTATCGTGAACCGCGATTATAGTTCGTCGCGAGGAGAACACGCGGGGACTCGAAATTTTGCCTCTATTTTCAACCTCAATTTTTGTTATGGATTCTAAAGAATTTCGATAGATTATATTTACACTGAGCTCTCCTATTTTATATCTCAAGTAGACAGTAAGTGAACAGTGTTTGCCATTTAGAGATGTAAAAAAGGAATTTTCGACAAAAGTATAGATTAAATAATTTCAAAAGAAGGGAGATCTGAGTGCTTAAAGTATCAAAGTAAATGTTGAATTGTAAATTGAGATCGAAAGGAGGAGAAAAATTTCTCGACTCGGAAACACGTATTAAAATTGCGTGCGCTTTTTTATTCATCTCCGTGTGTGAAATTAAATCGATTTCCCCAATTTCACGTCGAATAAATATACTTCCACGGGATATATATATATATATATATATTTATTAAGTTGATTCATAAATAAGTTCCGCTATAGATAATTACTGAATCATTTCTTCTGAGAAACCATGAGTTTTTAAATCGAAACGAAACAATCACAGCGGATGTATACGTGCAGCAACTACAGTGAGTGCAAGAAAAATTGCAAAAAAAAGAGCGACCAGCCCTCATCAATCGCAAAAATGTGATTTTGCTACGCGACAAAGCCCGACCACATACGACTAAAATAACCCAGAAAAAAATTCTGAAGCTTTCGTAGTCAGTTCTACCTCAATCTTCTTATTCTCCGTTTTGTCTCATCAAATTTCCACCTGTTTAGGTCACTCCAAAATTCATTAAATGGAAAAAATTTTCATAATGATGCTGAGATCGATGAATTTGTAAAAAACCTTTTTGCATCGAAACCTCCAAAATTCTTCGAGGAAGAAATTAACAAATTACCGTCTAAATGGGAACAAGCTGTACTTAATAATGGAGAATATGTATATAACAGATTAAAATTGATTGTAAATAATTTTAAATATAAAAATTCAGTTTGTTAAGTAAAACGGAACTTATTTATGAATTAACCAAATATATATGTACCATTGTTTTTGACAATTGTGTGTACGCGCGCGGAAGCCCCGCGTATTTTCGTTCCTCCTCGCGCCTCGCCGTGTTTTCCGGATTCTTTTGAGTCGCGAAATTATCGCGAGAATACGGTTACCCGGCACACCGAGGTGCTTAATTACACGAGCAAAAGGAGCGATTCAATCTTTCGTAACAATAGGATAATTACGAGAGCGTAACGCAAAAGGGTTGGCTGGAAAGTAACCCGTAGAATTATCGTCGCGTCGCTAACGATGTGGGCGAATAATGAAATATTTCGACGCCACGCCAAGGTCTGTGTGCTCTGCATTTCCAGGAACCCCGTAGAACGAACGATGGATGGAATGGACACATGGGAGTCGCAACTATAGAACAATAAACCCCCCTCGAGAAAGAGTCTCGTTTAATGTGACGATAGGATATCTCGCGACAGCTGGGGATTCTTCCTTTTTTTTTTTATGGCGGTCTATAATACGCGCCGATTACATTAACGCATAGTTGGAACACGAGTCACGCTACTTCGAGGATGATTCAGTAATATGTTTGGATATACATAGGGTGTGCCCGTTTTATATAATCCATTTATAATTTACATTACGCGCATTTTTATTCTCTTCGCGCGTTAACAAATAATATAAAATGATGTAAATAATGATATAAATATATAATATGAATAATATAAATAAATATGATAATACAAATAATATAAAATAATAATATAATAAAAATAATATAATAATAATAATAATAAAGTAATAATATAATAAAATAAATAATAATAATAATAATGAAATAAGTAACATTATAATAAAATAATAATATAATAATATGACGAAATAATGATATAAGACGCGATGTAAAAAAATTACCCTATTCCGTTGGAAGACAAACCGGATGACCATTTGACAGCTTTAATTGCATTCCATCAACCGTCATCACTTAAACATTAAACTCTGTTAGACGAGCAAATTACTCTCTTCATTCTTCACTCGAATCCTCCGACCCGGATAGGGTAGGTTTATCTCGCTAAAAATACACGTAGTTAAGCCGGAGTACGTAGAGAAGCCGGAACACCTTGTATACACGGTACATTGCTTGTCCTCGAAACAGTAATGATTATTTACGAAGTCGGGGCGGCGGAGAGAGGTCGAGAGTAATTACGGGGGCGTAGTTGGCTCCCGAACTACTCCGGGGGCCAACGACGAGAGAGAGAGAGATAAGCGCGCCGTTAACATCCAGAACGGGGCCAGGAAGGAGGATGCACGGATCGAAGGTGGCCTAACATCGTTTCTCGCAAAACGGATGGAGAGGGAAGGATTTTAGACGGCGCGTCGAGAAGGGAGAAATGATAATCTCTCCCCCTTCTCGCGTCGCGGATCGCACGCATCGGGGGCCAAAGAGGTGCACTGAAGGAAAATAATAGTCTTACCTTGGGGCGCGAGTCGGCGTATCGCTGGGGCGGATATCCTCTTTCCGAGAGAGAGAGAGAGAGAGAGAGAGAGAGAGAGAGAGAGAGAGAGAGAGAGTCTCTCGGGGGGATAACGCGGCCTGATGTATGCCCGGATTACATTATTTTTCTCTCGCGTCGAGGAGCGAGAGTTGAAACGGTATGACAGCCAGGATAATTCGAGATTTAAACACCTTCGTAAATTTGGATCCCCGTCTCTTCTTTCTCTCTCTCTCTCCCTCCCTCATTTATATCAATTGATACTGCGCGGATATCTTCCCCGGGAGTCGGAGAAATAAGTATTCGCGTTTACCCCGAATCTAAATTTTGCTCCTACTTTCAATTTTCTCAAGACAATTTCGATAGGTTTAATTTATATAGAAATGAAGATTCCGCTTTGTACCGTAAATAAGCAAGAAACAAGCAATTTTCTATTTAGAGGTTTAAAAGGAAGGCTTTCGGCAAAATTATAGATTAAATATAGTTTCAAATAGGATGTTCTTGAATGTTCTCCGACTGTGTTTAAAGAGTATCAAAGTGGATGGTTAAATTGAAAATTGAAATGAAAAGTCGGTGAAAGGAACAAAGGAAACTAAAGGGAAATTGAAATATGTGCAATAAAATAAATATAATATAGCAACACGAGCGTAGTTGCGGTATAAAATATTATGATTAAGAAAAATACGCGTATTCTCTCTCTCTCTCTCTCTCCACAAAAGGCATTCTCCGGATTGCAGAGTGGAAAATGGACGACTTCTTATAAGCTTCTGTGGACGTTTTGTAACTCCATAATTCTTTCAAGCAAACAGACCGATAACTCGTTCCGAATACGCTCGCGCGAAAGTGCATATCCTGTTATTTTCGCGCGTGTTTGATGTCGGGGTATTTATCGCGAGATTTTCGCGCGTACAAACTCGAGGCTCTGAGCGAGACTCTATTTTTCGCGATTAAAAAAAAAAAAAAAAAAAAAAATCGCGCGCACCGCGCCGACATGCGTCAATCGGCGCATTCGCCGCGCGATCTGTGTTTGCGAGATATCGACTTATATTCGCGCGAATCGTCTATTGTCGACAGGGGAGATCGGAGGTTTTTAATGCCGTGATTCGAGAGAAATTGGCCTCCGCGTCGCGCGCAAAACGGCGTAAAACGATACAAAATCGCTCTCCCGCGAACGATTTAATTTGCGTCCCGCAACGACAATATCCTCGTTGTTTTTGGCTATGACGTAGGGACCATTCCGCCTCTCGCAATAATTAACGGAGATCGTTGCGCAGGACCTACGAACAGTGAACTGATTGTACATTGGCAGTGATGGGTGCTGGGGAAAAGGGGGTGGGAGGGGGTGGGAGGGGGAAAAGGGGGGAGTGCGGGCGCGCAAGCAGGCAGGCAGGCAGGCTTCAACATTCGCGTTTGCCAAGCATATATATATATATATATATATATATATATACGCGGGACAGTGATTCGTGAAACTCGGCAGATGCGAGGGGGCGATGACCAGGGGATTGACCGGGGGCATAATTGACATGTTCAGACGGTGTGTTCTCTCCCCGGACGCGTATCGGACGCGCAATAGAAGATCCATCTGTAAACCGAATGTGTGCGAATTCCGGCTCTCTTCCGAGAGCCACTTATCGGTGACGCATCGGGGGTGTTCTACGGTAATGAACACATTAGCGCCTTTTGCTCCCGCGTCTTGACACATGCATCTCCGACTTTTTTGCTGACATCGTAAATATACTCCGCGGAGTGGAGCCGACAAAGTTCCTTTTTTTTCGCAGGATGAGGAATGTCTGAGGTGTAATTCTTCATAAAGTTTCACCGATATCTACAGTTGCAATTTTTCGCTTGCTCGACGATAAGTTTCATGCCTATAAAAACTGAATTCTGATTTTTCATACCTTTAATGCTTCTTAATGCTCTGTAATTTATATATATTATTAATGCGATATTATATCTGTAACATTTCTTTCATTCATACGATAACGATTTTTAAATGTTTTATCGCGTGAAAGAAATAAATGAGTTTTAAATAATGAACGCTTAACTTTATTTCTCTCACTCTTTTATCTTCTAACGAACATTAAATAAAAAGTATTACAAGTCTGTCTGACTGTACTAAAACAGATATTAATTTGCTTAAAAAAAATTTCTCCGAAGAAGCTAACGAGCATCATAAACAATTCCGCGTATACTTATATCTCGTAACGTATATTCTTAGAAATACGTAGCTTTTAATTTCACGAAACGAGATACAAGTGAGAAATATCTGTCCACCGCCAGCAGATTAATTTGTCGTTTAATGGGCGGCAAATTTATTCCGGAACTTCGCTTTCGGAATGGAAGGAACTTCTTTCAAATGTTGTTGAAACTAATATTTTTATATTCGCAATTTGTTTTTCTTCATATATTCTCCACATGTTATTTTATAGCAGAATTCTATAAAAAGATTTTGCACAATCACAGATAGCAGAAATTATTTGCGTTAACATTCGGTGTCCGTATAATATCGCATATTGCAATTATAAATATTTATTTTTACAATATATTGCTACTTCAATGTATGTTAGCTTTATAAGATATAAAATTTCGCGCTTTCACCCTTCGCACTCTTTTTCATTTATATTTTAAATATAATAATTTAAATATGTTATATTTTATACTAAAATAAACTTGGAAAAAGAAATGTCTACATATATTTAGGTATTAATTTTCATTACATAAAAAATGTATTTATAAAAAAGTAAACTAATGTAAAATATATATAAAATCTCTTTCGTGTAAATAGAATCACGCCCATTGATTTTTGAGTAATAAAATTAATATATAAACATTATCTTTTAACGATTTTGCTTCCTCATAGAGGAAGCTTAGTTTTCGTGAAAAAATTTGTTTTTCATTTTTTCATGCCAATGTGTTCAGAATGTTCTAAAACGTCGAAAAATCACATTTTTAAAAAATGTCCGTATGTATGTGTGTATGTGTGTATGTGCACCAAAAGGACGTGGTCGCTCTAACTTTCGTAAATTTTGAGATATCGAGCTAAAATTTTTTACATGAATAGAGTATCATTAAGGGTTGATTGGTATTGAATTTGGCTAGAATCGGTGAAGGGGTTTATTTTTTATAAAATTTCGAATTTTCCAAAAAAGAGCGTGGTTGCTCTAACTTCCGCAAATTTTGAGATATCGATCTAAATTTTTTTACATGAATAGAGTATCATTAAAGGATGGTTGGTATTGAATTTGGCTAGAATCGGTAAAGGGGTTTATTTTTTAAAAATTTCGAATTTTTTCAAAAAAGAGCGTAATTGCTCTAACTTCCGCAAACTTTGAGATATAGGGTTAAATATTTTTACATGAATAGGGTATCAATAAAGGATGGTTGGTATTGAATTTGGTTTGAATCGGTTAAGGGGTTCATATTTTATAAAATTTTGAATTTTTTGAGAGATGTCTGTGTACGCTCTAACTTCCTAAAATTTTAAGATATCGGGCTAAATATTTTTATATGAATAGAATTTCATAATATAATTTCTAAATTTTTTGTGATGGTTATATAAAAATAAAAATTGTGCAAATTAGAAATTTGCACATTACTTCCTCACCATTTTAATTCGCTCATAAAGCTTCCTCTATGAGGAAGCCAACAATCTATTATATACTAATAATTTTAATTTAATTTAAAAACTAGCTTCTTCTAAGGAGGAACTTTGTGAGCGAATTAAAATGGTGAGGAAGCAATGTGCAAATTTCTAATTTGCACAATTTTTTTTTATTTATCATCGAAAAATTATGCCAAAGACAAAGGAAGATTTTTTTTCGACGATCACATAAATTATCGCATAATCACACGCGTATGTGACTATCACGAGCGAGGAGATCAACGGATTAAATTCCAAATACGCGTACATTTTTTTTGGGGGGGGGGGATGCGTACTTTTTCAATGTCACTATCCAATGTATTATGCGAGCCAACTGACACCGTCATCATCATCGATACTGCGTAAGCACGATTTAAGCCCGGCTCTCGAGATCGCGTAAGCTGCTGGTGCCCGATAGGCACAAAGTTTGATAAACCGCAAACAGCGTTAAATCGAATCTTGCGCCGCGCGACATAACCATAGGTCAGAGGGGTTGTATCCCTGTCCCCGATGCCTCGCACATCCCCACAGATTGGGCACGCGCGTATTTGCGGACGGCTCATAAGGGCAATATAACGCACACGGATTTCGGTACAGAGCGCGTTGAATCGGATGTTAAGTGTACTCGGCGGTTCGGACAATCTTGACGTTGCGCGAGCAATCAGCTGATTTTGCACCGCGCGCGCGCGCGGTTTAATAATGGGACAGAATTGATCCGCCGATATCTCCCGCCGCTGTAGGTATATGTATGCGTATAGCTTGTTGCCCTACGGCTGATCTTACGACAAGTTTGTATCTCTGTTCGGAAACTTGGAATATCAAATTCGAGATTGCATTACGATCATCGCGGCAAAAATTTTTCTCTCCTCTCTTTACTTTCTTTTTTTCTTTTTCTTTTTTTTTTTTTATCAGTAAGCAACTAGATGTGTGTACGAGCGATCGGAGAGATAGGAGTTGTGCTCTAAAATTTATCCGAGAGCTCAAGTTGATGATGCGATACACTGATTAAACGCAGAATGGAATCTCGTTTAATGAAATTGGAGCGTAGCTGCGAAGAAACAAAAAAAAAAAAATTCACATTTCGCGTCTCATATAATTTTCTTCTTTATATACCCGCAGTTAGGAAAGAAATATATATATCCGCAGTTTCGGGCTAGAGCCCCTTTATTGCGCGACAGACCCTTCAATTTGCGATTACGTCATATTAATCGTCACGCGGTCTGCGCTCGTAAAAACTTGCCGGGCTATCGTAAAGCCATTTTTGAGAATGGCTCCCTCCCGAGCTGTAGACGATAATGTGACCGTCCCCTGATCGCCGAAAGTAAAAACTTTATCTTCATTATTATTAAAGTCGCCTAGATGAAAATGAACCACGAAATTGGTCCCTCAATGGCAGTAGTCGGAGGGGGAGGAAGGGGGTGAGAGGCCAATAACTGCACTGGGGCCAATAACTATATAACTTCCCCGCGAACCCCCAGCCAAGCTCCTTGATACCGACACCCTAGATCGATATGGAACTGTCGCGGACACTCCCCGTGGCTCGTGACATTTTCCGCGATTCTCTCCCCCTTCGCGTTTCTGCGCGAAACGTTTAGTAAGCTAACGATCTCGAACGAGCGAATTACGTCGGCGCGCGCGCTCCGCTTCTGCGGAGAAATGAAGTTTGATGTTAACTTTCAAAGCGAAACACAATGGCCTTTGAGATTGCACGACGGCGACGACGGTGTGGAACGGTTACGGGTTTATCCTTTCGCGGGGATGTAACTTGTAAAAATACGATGTCGTTATTACGTCGCGCGAAACTCGGCGAGGCAAACCGAGAGCGCGTTATAGAGTGATATTACGTTATCGCGCACACATATGTGTGTTTCCTTATTCGCGCGCGAGAATCGCGTCCCGATTATCTTTATTCCTCTTACCGAAACACCGGTGGTGGTCTCTCGATTTATCGCGTCGAAATTTACCTAATTATATCACATAGTGCGTGCGAGATATAATGAAATGCGATTCACGGCGCGAGCGTCGTGAATGATTTAATTTATGATTGATTACGTTTCTATATGACAATGTGCGAGTGTACAATATATTTTATATTTTAATGATTTAATTAATTTATGTTAGCACACATTTTCCGTTTATTTAATAATAATGCCATAATTTATGTCCCTTTCCAATTGTATATAATTTATATTTAACTATTAAATATTATTATTTTATTGTATATAGAATATGAATGCGAAAATATTCGCACGCGCGAACGATGATATAAATTGAATGAAACTTCAAATATTTTTATGAACCACTGTATATGATCGTGGTTATATTTAGCCCGGAAACCTGTTTTTTCGTTAACGTCGTGGCATTAAAGTTTTAGTTGTCATCTGCTACAATTTTGTTTTGAAATAACTTTTACACAAATATTTATGTATCTGGCGAAGTCGTTTCATTGCAAATAAGCGAGAGCTAAAAATTGTAATCGTAAAACGTATCGAATAAAAACAAAAACCTCCAAAAATTGCTGTAAAATTTTACATGCAATGACAAAGAACATCATAACTCTCTTCCGACCTAATACGTGCACTCGATCGAACAGAGATTATTGTATTTTTAATACAGAGAAAAATATGTCGGGAACATATATTCGTCCGCGACTAAACAAATGCTACAGAAAAAATAGTAACCAAAAAATATAGATATTTTAAAAAAATACAAATATGTTATTTTTAAACTTTATTTTTGTAATCGACAGACAGAGATTTTTTTTCGATATAATATTACTTATATCCTTGGGAAAATAAATAGGCCAAAACTATCCCTATAATTTCAAATAAAAAAAAAAAAATGTTCTTATAAAAAATGTACACTTTTAGAAATCTAGAAGAAAATCAGAGAAGCGCAGAGTCGCGGTTCTATTATATCAAAATTCTAAAAGTGGAGTGATAACTTTACAGGGATTGCCAAAAAAGAGTAGCGCGATGCGAAAATAGCGATCGGAAAAAGTCAGAGTTTGTGTGTATGTGTTTTTGTAATTCTATATATCCGGAATAAATAGAGAGATCCGCCGTGTTAGTTCTGAGCACATCTCGCTGTCGCGGCGGCGCGATTTTGCGGCCGATTGTTTTCTACCTCATCGTTTCAATGACAGCCTTCATCGGACCCGACGATAAGAAAATTCGGAAAACGACTGATATGTTTTGCGCACTTCCGCAATATTTTATCGGTGACAGTCGAATTGGCCCACCCTCCGTTCGTCGCGTCGTTCGCCACAGCACTTTTCAATAGTGGCGCGTCCGCCTGTCTCTCTCTCTCTCTCTCTCTCTCTCTCTCTCTCTCTCTCTCTCTCTCTCTCTCTCTCTCTCTCGCTCGCTCTCGTCTTTTTCCTTAGTCGCTTCGCGACAACTTTTTCGGCCGTTCCTCATGGAATTCCGTGAGGCGCAAATATTCTATCCTTTTTCAAGTCTCGCCCGCTTATATCCACGCGCGCTGACGTTGTACGAACTTTCGTGCAATCCACTTATATGCCGTGCCGTTTGTCCGCAGCCGGGCCGAAAAGTTTCGGCTCTCCCTGTTTCTAGCCGGTGATCCTTTAACATATCTATTTTAATTTTACGTATGTTTCTCCGTGAGTAAACAATTCGCACACTAACAATAAAAGTCTCGCTTGCTATAAAAATAGGGTACGAGCTTCCATATACATCTTACAGATTTCAATATTATATTAAGAGAATCTTAGTAAGGCTCTCATTGTGAAATACAAATTTAAATTACAACAATATTATATCTTACATTTATTTCGACGATTTTTTTTTTAACATCTATCAATATAACTGGTTCGATTAATTTTTTTGTAAATATCTGGGGGGATTGTTATTGTAATTTTCAGATTTAATTTAACATTCCACATACTATTTTATGTACTCGTTTAATATTCCTATTTAATTTTTGAATGTTATGTTTCGCGCACACACACATAGATTGTGTTTGCACATCTACAAATCTCAACATAAAAATCAAATTATGTACATTATAAAAACGTAGAATATATTTTTCTCTTAGGAACATTCATCGTGAATCGTTCGGCTTTGCGTTTAATTTTAACAGACTCACGTTAAATAATTGCTAATTTGGTTTTATATATATAATAACAAAAGTCGGATGTGTGGATGGAATCGCACGGACGGTTTTGCGCAGAATCAATTAAAACGCAACATTGATCGTAATAAATTTTGCGTATAGTAATTACGAAGCGTGTATCGACATGGAAGAGTATTCAGAACAATGATTGTTTGATTAAGTAACAGGGATCGATATCAGAATTAAATTAAAAAGTCATTATATATAAATAATTAATATAAATTAAATTAGAAATTTAGAATTAGAAAAAAAAACCTCTCATTTTTTCCTCATTTCAGAGTACAAAAATATAATTTCGTTCTCTCTTGCCAACTCTGAACGTTTCCGGTTGAAACTTCCTCGCACCTTTCCTTTTTAAGGGAATCCGTGGATTAACGAAGGAGAGACATCGAGATTACCTTACGCTTTCGCCATAACGACCAATGGGCGACGATCTTTCGCCGCTCGGCGAGATAACTAATCGTTTCTAGAAGTACCTCGACGTAGGACTCGCGTACGAATTTATTACGCGGGGAAGACCCGGCGCTGCGTCCGCGACAGATATAAATTTCCCGGGGAAAACTAGCCGGAAACTTGGCGGAAAGTGCGATATTGTCGCGGGTGCGCTAACCATACAATACCATAAGGACGCCGTCGTCAAGGGCGCATAAGCGCGTGTGTCCACCCTTTGCGTCTGGTAATAAGTTGCCGCTCCCAATAACACGACCCCGGGTGAAATTCAATTAAACTTGGCAAACTCCATAATTATGTGTTTGTTGTATTTTTCATTCCGGCGGAAACTCGCCCGGACATGGCGGCGAGAACGAACCTTTCGGCAGCGCGCTGACATCCGCAAACGACGTGAAACGATTTCTTTTTCCCTTTTCGGGTCCTCGTTTTCCTCGGCAAAACTCCTCCCTTCCACTCGCTCCCATCGAGCGTAATACAACGCAGCTTTTTGCAGGAAATTTACAGCTTTCATTTAAATCGTGTCTGACTCTCGCAAAAGATAACTGTAAATAAGAAAAAGACATCAACGAAAAAATTGTATTCTCGAAGTAAGAGGACTGCATACTATAAAATCCCTATATTAACAAATATTTTTAAGTATTTTTGGAACATCCCCTAAAACTAAGAATATATTCTTTGTTAATAACAAACGGTCGTATGTTTTTTTTTTTTATGCGGACCGTTCATTTGGCGTTATATGGTCATATTGTTGCAGCAACGTATATGATTATATAGTGCTGCAATTTACAGTGCAGTGCAGTGTAAAATAATGTAGGTACTTTTTTGTCAATGTAAAAATAAATCCCATTTCGTCTGTATTTTTATAAATTAGGGAATATCTAATACTATAATCTTTAGAGGATTCCCATCTTAAAAGGTAAGAGGATCCTTTCAGAAACATAAACACATATTCTAAAAATAAGCGGGGAAATTCTTAAAATAGGAATACAATTTTTTCAGTAATATAGTTATACATTTGTATATGTAAGAAGGTCGAAGCATATATCCGCCGACATTTTCCTTAATCAGTCATTTGCACATTGCCGCGTATCATACATCATATACACGTTGCACTCGCTGATGGATCCCATTCATGCTAGTCTACGGCAGCCGCGACGCTTTTTCGCGGCAACAACACGTCGTTCCGGGTGGCTCCAATTATGAGAACATTCCCCGTCGGTTTTCGAAGGGTGCGTTGACCTGGACCGTCGCGCGGTAACGCCATAAATTCGGCAGATGGGAGTTGTCTCTTTGCCAGAGCGACCAAGTCGGCCGCTATCTACGAACGGCCGGGCGCGTATTATTATATACGCGCGCCGGAGTTTCGCAAGCCCACAACCGAAATACGTATTTCGATTTATCGAAGCTGCAGAAGGGGGTAGGAGACAAAAATATTTACAAGTGTTGCGTGTATACGCGCTCCGTCGAAAAAAAAATATATTTAAATTAAAACGAGAGAGAACGTCGACCGCTTGATCCGCGTATTCATCGACGGGATTTTATATATATATATATAAAAAATATATACATATATACACACACATATATATATAACGGTACCCTATTTTTTCACCGGTACTCTCTTAAATGAAATTGGTGGATTATCATTGATAAGCAGTGGTTTCAGTTATAACTATAGCACTGCGAACAATGAAATCTCACTGAGAAATATTAATTAGTAATAGTGACTGTTTCAATCAATAAAATTTTAAATGCGTCTGATATTATAATATCATGAGCAATGTAGTTGCAAATAATATATTTTATTAAAGAAGTACTTAAGTTTGACCAAGAGTCTTTTGTTGATTCTTTGTGGCTCTATCATATTTTAAGAGTAAAGAAGTGTGTAATATGCATATAATTCTGAATTTGAACATAAAGTCTTGCTGTTATACTAATTGTAAGTGACAACATCAGTGAAATACTCATTGATCTTCGGCGAAATCTTGCGTCATTGATATTTTCACTGATTCAGTTTAAAAAAGTCGTATATCTACAGAAATGCAGCGAATGAGAGGGAAGAGAAACGGCCGATTTTTTTCGCTGCGATATTGAATTGGACTTGTATGACTTTGACGCCGCGGTATGCGTCGAAACATATTTTCGTTCCACTCGATTAGGAACTGCGATCGGTACGCATCAACAACATTCTCGTTTCGATCTGTTCAATTTTACTGTGCATCACGAAACGGCCAGCATCACGATGTTCGAAAAAGAAAAAAAGGAAATACGTTTTCTGGTTACAAAAGGAATCCGGTGTCTTACGGATCGTCCATAATTCAGGAACTCCAACAACCTCGTCTGCTGCTCTCATTGCTGCGCAACGAAGGTATATAATTTTGGATTCTGCGTAATGACACCGCGAAAGTGTCTCAAAGTTCGTAATGTGATAAAACAAGTCCTTTTTTCTCTAATTTATTGCGAATTAAATTATATAATTTAATTCGCAATAAATTAGAAAAGAAAGGACTTGTTTTATGTATATATATATATATATATGCGTGAAAATTTAATATATATGAGTAATTTGTAATTTGTATTGTAGAAAATTTGCATTCGCGAAGGATTCATCTACTGATACATGACTTATATTATTTCATGTTTTTGTTTCAATTTAATATGGATAAGGAATATCATTTTGATAGTTTAATTTATTATTCTTCCTGAAAAAAGGGAACCAATCTCTCTCTCTCTGTCTTATTATACTAATAAATTTATACGCGGCATTCACAATTCAAAATGGCCGGTATGCGTAACCGGTAATATCATCTGAATTGAATTTTTTCTTTTTTTTATTTTTAATAAAGCCGATTAAAATATCTGTACGAAATTTCGTTCGAAACGTTCCGGTCATATCCTGCGGTGAGGATATCGATCGCGCGGCGATATCTTTCTATCATGTACATATTTTTTTTTTCCTTTTTTGATACATGTATACACGCGCAGCGATGGAGATAAAATTCGCATGTAGAACAGCACATGTAGCACATTGATCGCCTCCCCCCAAATTTATTTAAGTATTTTCCACCTAGTTGCGACGAAATTCGCTCAGGAAACAGAAAGAGTGTAGGTATATAAACCGTCGTTAAAGGGTTAAATCCCTTTGTCGTCAGTTCCGACAGCCATATTTGCTCGTTAGGACGGCTAATGAATTCAGGAACAAATTTTCCATACCGGCTCTCAATATCGCGGCACTTAAAGAGGGATCGCGTGTACGTCAAAGGGCATCCCTGCGCACACGTTATGAGCGATTACTAAATTCAAAGAGCCATTTTGTTAATCGGTTTCGTCGTACCCGCGTGAATTTTGCTATTCAAAGAGAGAGGGAACACGGTAATCTCAAAAGAGCTCATTGACGATAATTACACTGCGAACGCTGGACAAATTTATCTTTCGGAGGGGGGGACGGGAGAGGGCGATATTATTGTGATACGAATCGCAAGAAGTCACAAACGTGAAATAAAATGAATCAGCAACCAAGTCCAGAATATTTCCGCGCGGTGCAGAAACCTCGGTGCACTCTGCGCGCGATTTAATTTATGATTTCTCTGCAAACGCGCCTGTAATAAAGCGCGTCGTTATGCACGCGTGTACCTTGACGCGTGTATAATAAAAGTCGGAATGGAGAAATTCGATAAAACGTGCGAGAGACACGGGATCACCGCGCGTGATTTAATGCATACATACGTACATACATACATACATACATACATACATACATACATACATACATACATACATACATACATACATACATACATCATACATACATACGTACGTACGTACGTACGTATGTACATACGCTCTTCGGTATTTTGTTACGTCTCGCTGGCGGACGAGTACGGATCGGATGGAAGAAAAAAAAAATAAATAAATACGGGCGAATATGATACTCATCCGCGCGGAGTAATGACACCCAGCAATTAGGTCGAAACTTATTAAAAAAGAGAAATCTCAACTTCGATGGAACTCAATTTGTATCTGCTATTTCCACTCGACTACGAGACTACCTCCGGGCGTTATTTTGCATCGCAAATAAGAGAGCTAGGAAGTCTGAACTTTTTATTTCTCGCCCTACAACTTCTGTAACTTTCGCGATTTTCTGCCTTAACATCTCCGCCGCAATTTTAAAAAGATAGCTATCGCTATGCATTTAAATCTTCCGCGTTATTTAGAGTGTTAATAGTTGCACACCTCAAAAGACTGCATTTTCAAACGCCTTGCGTATTCACATACGTGATTTCTTATATATTAATAATTATTAACGTTGTGAAAAATATTTATGTGTGAATATATTCATTTATATATTAATAATATATAATTTATACATTTTATATATATCTTTTTTTTTACATCTATCTACTAATATATAATATAATAAGATTGCAGCACAATGTCGCCTATGACGTAATAATCGATTTGAATTTTTGCAATCATATTATAAGAAACATTTTTTTTCAGAATATGATATGACTTGTACATTAGTAGTGTATAGTAAACTTATAAGTCATACGTAAATATTAATTTGTTTAACAAATGCATATTTATATGCGGTTTTAATTACGTTAATAATTTATCTATTTGATTAAAATTCGATCGACTAAATCAATTTAAAGTTTTAACGCTTACATAACTTATACAAAAACGTAATAAAATAATATGTTTTACATATTCATGTTTTAAATCTGCTACTTATAGAGAACGCTTATGAAAAGCGGATAGAAATATCATTGCAACATCTGGAAAAGACATTTCTCGATAAACGAATGAATTAACGATTTTACGCGCGATTTGCCAAGCATTACCTGACCATTATAAAAAAAAAAAAAAGAGAAGAAGATCGAGAAATTCTATACGTGCGCACAAACGTAATACAAATTACATCCTTAATTCCGCAAGTATATAACTTATAAAATTGACAATCACAGGCACGTCTCTCTTCATTTTATCGTATTTCAATTGGTCTCTGCACGGTCCAACCAATAAATATGCCCCTCGCGCGGTTATCGGATTAATTGAGACACGCCGCGGTCCTTTATATTCGATATTGAATTATTGATGGAAAAAAAAAAAAAAAAAAAAAAATGGAATTGCCTTAAATCCGTTTCGGATGGATATGGGACACATCCGGGTTTGCGATGGGATGTTCGTTCTGTTCGCAAAATAAAATCGCGACCGGTATTCTTACCAACCTTCGTTTCGTCGATCTCGCGATTCTGCCATTACACAAATCTACGGACTGTCACATATCGTCCAATCGGTCTCTCTCTCTCTCTCTACGCGAGTATATATATATATATATATATATATATATATGTGTGTGTGTGTGTGTGTGTGTGTGTGTGTACTTTTTGCGACCGAGGAAACTCGTCGCTTTCGAGAGTGCCGCGTCGTTTCCGTAGCTTATCCAATGTACTCGAGTATGTTTGCTTATCATTATAATACGGTTTACAGGCACCCGCGGACGTAGCTGACATAACATTCACAAAACTCGCGTTTCCTTTGAGAACGTCTAAAACAACATTGTCGGGACATGGCTGAGCGGATCTCTCGGGTTCCTCTCTCTATTTCGCCCTTTCTCTCAAGTCGTCTACCTCTTCTTTCACATCTCATTTCTCCTCGGCGCTCACCCAGTAACATCCTTACACGGTGCAAGTGTGTGTGTGCGTGCGCTCTCTCTCGCGCGCACACACACACACACGCGCGCGCACACATACACAAATGTTATCCGAAATACGGGGAAGTGACTCCGATCCCTAACGCGATGGAAATTAACGACATCAACAACTTTGCACGCTCCACGGTATCTGCACTATCCGCCCCGCGTTATTGAATTCTCTCCTGCGAATGCGCGCGCGCGTGTCCTATGCATATTCACGGGGTTACCATTAGCCCCTATAAATCTGCACGCTCGTGATTGCACAATAAATGTGCAAACGTACTCGTTTCGCGCGCCCTAAAAAATGATTTATAAATATTTATTAGCTCCTGTTCACAGAGAGAGAGAGAAGGCCGAAATACCGCGTCGGTTGTAAAATGTAGCTCGCGTGCCGCTTCCGTTCTGTATTATGATGGTGAAAAATATTTTTTGGGCGATATAGCTTTAGCGATGCTCTGTTAATTTTCTGAAATCTACGACAGGTGCGTGCAGTTGCGGCGAATTATCACGCAGCTTGCGTTGGCGTAAATAGCCGTGCAACATTTCGATTGGTTCGACTGATCGAGAAGAGAAGACGCGAATCAGCTGTTTTTCTCGCTCTCGAAAAAATTAAATTAAATATTTTATATAATTTATACGAGATAAAACGACAGATTTAGTAAGAAGCTGCATGGAGCTCTTTCATCTTCTCTTTATTTTCTCTTCTTTCTTATTTCGCAAGTGAAAGAAACGAAAAAGAGAAAGAGAATGATAGATTGATTATAAAGATTGATTATAATTGTGAATACTCGACGTGTGATATAAAAATGCTATATTGCGGGGAAAAAAAATAGATATATTGAGAAGCGCGTGGGTCGGATGAAAAAGCGAAAATTTGTATAAAATGGAGATTTTATTAAAAAGTTTCTGCAAAAGCATTTCAATAAACATCCTTTCATTTTCGGACACACAAAATATGGACGAACACGCAAATTGCTTTTATGAAGATGAATTAGTCGATATTAGAGTGGAATGTAATAGAAATAAAAGTGAGAGATTACAAAAGGTATAATATATCGTAAGACTTAATAGAGACATTTACGTCACTAATAAAACAATTATAAGAATGGTTTATTATACGATATATGTAGACCTGTACAAAATTATTGTCCCGATGCTTTTTTAATGTGTCCTAATCTCACTCTCTCATGAGATATATTAATTGTTCTCCGAGTGACATGTCAAAAACGTAATACAACTTACGGATAAATTGGATTTTATGAAGACTAATGAATGTGGAATATATGACTAGAGAGAAAAAGAAAGAGAGAGAAAGAGAGAGAGAGAGAGAGAGCATAAATCAATTATAAAACTAGTAAAATTGTTAATGAGATGTTAGCTTTTATAACTCGGACTGCTATAAATATCTCTTTTGAAACTCCGTAATTTCTTTTAAAAGCGTATTAATTTGTCATTTCTGGCTGCACTCTCGAGCACTTTATTTTACAACGAGAAATGTACATCAATCATCACGCAATCACGAATTGGAATTTATGCAGATTAATTGGTACGCCTCGTTAATGCATAATATACGTCACAGCTCTATATATAATATCTAGTATATAAAGAAAACATTAAAAAAATATATAAAGCAATTTTACTAAAGCGATAAAAGAAGTTTCTTACAACTTGCGCGAACTATTACTTTTTATACATGCTATAACATGACAGTTTGACTCTTCCTTTAAAGTATAATACAATCCCGAGATGACGTTACATAAAAAAAAATGAGATGGTAAAATTAACAAATTTGTTGGTTTCGTATGCTCACACTAAGAGTAACGTTGCCTCTTTTACGTAGAGATTCGTAGCGCAGAAAATTCTTGAAATCCGCTTTCGCGAACGCACTTTGCATCACGGCCACAAAATTGAATATATTTATCAATAAAGTTCGAAGAAGAGCTTCGTGTTGTGTGATAGACGTTAAACGGCTGAACGCGAATTGAATTTCGTCAAGATATGCATATCCATCAATAGTACTTCTTGCTCCTCGACAGTATAAAAAAAAACGAAGAAAACTATTATTAACAGTGTAATTAAAAAAAAAATATTCCTCTCGCCGATGACATTAATCATCCATGTGCACAAATCTGCAAATTTTTCAAAATAATTAAAAACAAATATATGTATATATTTTTAAATATTTCCAAAGATAAGTTGATCTCAAAGAAACTTTAGTTCCCTTTTTATACAAATGCTTGCTTTTTTATATTAATTTTATAATAAAACATGTAATAATGTTAACTTTAATTAATATAAATTTAAGTTTAACGGTTAATACATTTTTTAAATAAATTATATAACATATAGGTCTTTATATTTTAATTTGTCTTTTAAAAATGGATGACAGACGTCATCCATGCGTCACAGCGCGACCACTTTAGGGTTAATACGCGATCGCATTCTTCACTTTGCCCCCTCTCGCCCCCTGTTTACTCCCAACCCCCTCCTTCAGACGCACCGCGAATTAGATTTTATGAAGATTTATCGGTGAACGCGGAGTCTCTCTATCTGCGCGAAGAGAGTTAAAAACCGATCTTCAAGACGGAGCACGCGCGCGTTTCATTACACTAGCGTCTGACGTAAAGGCGGGAAATGAGACACAAGTCGGTCCGTCCGTGGGGGGCGTGCGCGGGACGCTTTCCGGGGGTGTCCGCGGGGGGTGCGTGCGAAGGGAAGGGAGGGAGGGAGGGACGTAAAAGAGAAAAACGCTGGAAAAGAGTGATGAATGATCGTGCGATTTCCTGCGGGACGGGAGATTCCTGCCCGACTCTCTGACCAAGGCGACATTGTTCCAGAATGCTACAGCTTCCCGTCGCCGGCCCATTTCCCCCCCCCCCTTCCTTCCCCCCTTCAACCCCCTCCGACCATCGTCGCAGCTGCCGGCCGGTGTCGGACGCGTGCGGTTTCTCTGTGTGTGCCGGTAAAAAAAAAAAAAAAAAAACGCCTTTTTCCGTCTCGCCTGTAAAAGCTCGGCGATGTTCGGCGGAGAATCGATGATCGTGAACTCCTGTGTGTGCTTGACTTTTTTTATACCTTGTACTACTTGCTGTGTACACATTAGTGGCAAGGTTAGGCCCCAAATTATTTTTTTTTTTAATTAATACGGAGCTTCCAATCTCTTCCTGATTAAAGCTCGTTTTCTTCAAAATAATGAATTACACGAATTGTTGGCAAACAAATAAATTTAGTAATTATTGCGTAGCGGAGAGAGGGAAAATGTGACAAAAAAAATATAATATATTCTCTTTTTACTGGAGTTAGACAATCTATAATTTGCAATGAATAAAATTCGGAATGAAATTCTATTTATGACTTTATGTGTCATGCAATATAGAAAACACACTTTGGATAGTAAAGCACATATCAAAATATACACATATATTATAAGATGTGTTACATGTAAAATTACAAATTTCTGTCTTGAATTTATTCGCAAATTACAAAGATCGTCCAAGGTATGAGCTTGAGATAAGATGTTTCTAAATAATTTCATAAAGTATATATATCCTGTAGCACAATAACGTTACAAAGTGTATATATGTATAACAAGATATTATTTTTTTAATTAATACGTAGCTTCTCCAATCTCTTCCTGATTAAAGCTCGGTTTCAAAATAATTAATTACATGACTTGTTGACGATGGCGTAGGAACCAGAATATTCCGCCGACAAGTAATGTATATTTAATCACTTTCCGCACTCTCGCACTTCTCTGATGCCAAAGACACATTTCTTTATCCTCCCATTTTACGTTTACCCTGTACATATTGCGGGGAATTCCTTTCATCACATTGGAATTCTGAAAGAATTGATTTCGATTATATTAGAGACGGACGAGAGGAATAAAAAGTATACATATATACTTTGACAAAGAAGCGATCTCGTGATTCGCAATACACACACACACACACACACACACACACACACACACACACACACACACACATATCTACTGTTTTTCGACGAGGAAACTTTCGCATAGGGTCTTTATTAAATCCGCGATACTACAGAGAAAGAGAATCCTTTTTGTCCACTCTTCCCCCGGGATCGTAGGAAACGACGGGGGTGAAGGGGGGGAGGAGGAAGAGGGAGGGAGAAGGGGATGAGGCGCCCACCTCCACCTTGACGATTGCCGGGGAGAGAATTGAGTTACAAAGAAAATTAATTAGACGTCGCGTTATAGAGGACGTTGCGCGCGCGCGCGACTTAAGTTCTCGACGATTGCGCGAGAACTTCTTTTAAAAAACCGAGGACGTCTCGCGACACGCGGTTTAATAAGGGAGAGTTTACGGATTCGTAATAGCACCTTGTGTCGCGGAAATACGTCTTTCCGCGACACAAGATCAAACGATACCGCTCTCTCTTTCTCTCTCTCTCTCTATCTCGCGAAAACGGAAATTTATCCTCGCAATTAGCGATAAATCTCACGATAATCATTTCGCCGGGATTTAGCGATCGCTTGGAAATTCTAAATTCCAAATTCCTTTGGTTTTGCCGTGCACGATTGCCTTCTAATAATCTGACAAGGGAACCTCGCAAATCCGAAAATTCTGATTTTGATGAAACTTTATATACATGTCGGGGGGATAAATAGATGAATTTAGAAATTTTTTGTTGCGGCCCAAAAACGATTCTAAGGGATGAAACCACCCCTCTTTGTAGAACGGATTTTCTCGATATATCTCGAAAAATATTCGAGATATCAAAAAATGTTTTATACAATAATTTCATGGTAAGAACATCTCCATTTAACCACATTAATATTTTTAAAAATTGTTTTTTAAATCTTTGAAAAAAATTATTTTTTTTTATACATATGAGGGGTGGTTTCATTCCTCAGAATCGTTTTTGGGCCGCAACTAAAAATTTATAAATTGATCTATTTATCCTTTCTATGTGTGTAAAATTTCATGAAAATCAAAATTTTTGGGTTTGCGAGGTTCCCTTGTGAGTTGGTGTTCGTCGCAGACGCAGATTGTGACAACAATTGCGATAATTTTTCTCCCTGCATTATTAGTTTACGGAAGGAGACTGTAATAATGCTCGCACTCTGTTTATGCTATTTTTTAATCGAGAGAAATAAATTAAGAGAAAATGGGAAAATACACAGATTGACACAAGGAAACACAAGTTAACGTCAATGTCTTAAAAATTTTGCTCAAAAGTAACTTTCAATGAACTGAGCAAAAGTTTTTGTTAGCAGGCCGCTAATCGGATCAAAAAATTTGCGTTCTAATCTAAAGTCTAATCCAAGTTATAATCTCGTTTAAAGTATCTTCGCTTGTAATGTCGAAGTATGCGTGTTCGTTCCGCTCGTGTATAAGAATCATGTCCTTAAGAATGTTAAAAGTGTTAAATAAATATATACAAGAAAAATAATAACAAGAATAATTAAAAAATAATTTATTTTAATTTAATAAAAAGAATAATTTTTGCATAAAAAGAAAAATTTTTTTTCAGAAAAAGTGAAATTTGAAGTGAGAAAAATTGCTCATATATAATTATATCGAATCATATATATATATATTTATATATAAGCAATTTTTTTCACTTTTTCTAAAAAAGCAAAAAATTATCCTAATTATTTTTCAATTATTCTTTTTATTATTTTTCCTGTATATACGGACAGAGATTATACATATATGGACATATTTTTCATATAATTATATATATTTATATTTGATTATACAAGATGTCCCAGCATATAAGTGGCCACCTCATATATATTATCTCTCAGACTAAAGCA